>JAKUCV010007064.1:0-81580 GCA_028386065.3 Turnera subulata | reverse complement strand
TTATATATAGATATATATATATATATATATATATATATATATATTTATCTCACATTACAATTGCGTCTATTTTGCCTATTTTAATTAAAATTAAGAGTAAGTTATTGATTAATTATAGAATCTAAATTTGTTAATAATCCTCCTGATCCTGATATGTTTCAACACACTGACAGAACAATAAATTGGGAAATTGGCAGATTAAACCATCATTCAATTAATGGATACTCTAGTCAAAATATCAGGTTGTTGATTCAAAATCCTACAAGATGACTTCTTTCGCTTGAAAAATCAAATACAAAACCTGAAACCAAATTTCCCATATGGTTATCCTGCGCAGTAGGCAATAGTGGGAAGGTCCCTCAAAGGATAGTGGGGAGGCAGTAGGCAATAGCCATCCCAGGCCCCTCAGTACGCCGTTGGGGATGAAGCATGGAGTTCACTTTTAGCATTGATTAGTATTAATTGAAAGGAAAAATTATTATGCTCATTATATACAAGGTGGTACACCTACTAAATAATAATATAATTTAATTTAATTTAATAAAATTTTCCTTTTAGGAAATAGATTCCAATTCCTTAATATTTGAATTTTTTTATACATAAGAGTCTTAGAAGCTAATTGATATCAAAACATGACCCATAAATGAGACCCAAGACAGTGTTGGCTACTGATTTGAATTTTTATTTTCCCTCTCAACAATAGTTATACTTTTTCCTGAGAAAAATAGTCGTACTTATTTAAAGATCATATAACCAGGATCATAGAGTTAAGATTTTCAATAGGAATAAAGTAAAACAATTTCATGCACGCTAAGAAGAAGAGTTCAAATTTGAAACGAGAAAGTAGAATAGGAAATATTCTAAAAAAGGAATAGGAAATAAATATTTATTTTTATTTAAATAAAGATATATAGGTTAAAAATAATTTAATTTTTTTTACTATATATTATTATAAAACACCTTTAATTTTTCAACAATTTTTTGAAAAAATTTTTAGACGTGAAATTTTTTAAAATTATTTATTGAAAATATTATTATAAAATACTCTAATTTATTACAACTCTAATTAGAAAATTTTATATTATTTTTTGTGTTTATTTTTGTTTTATGTTTGGAAAAGACAAGAAGAAAGAGATTCAAAAAGAAGAAAATATGAAATAATAGGAGAAAAATATCTATAATTTGAAAAAAAGGTGGTTATAAATTTATAAAAAAATATGTATTTGTGTATATTACATAACTAACGCCTAAAAATTATATAAGATAAATTCAATTTTGTTTTAAAAAAAAAATACTAAACAATCCTGTGGAATCTACGGATAGTGAACTAGTTTTTATTCAAAGAAATTGAAGATATATATATATATATATATAGGTTGAAATAGATATTTCTTTAAACCAACCATGTATTTCTCATACCTTCCTTAAATCATGCTCACGCATAAAACGTTTTTGTTGAGTTCTGAAATAAAAGATAGTTATTTCGTGGGTCCTTTATTATTATATTTGACACCATCCTTTGCCTCTATCTCTTGTTAGCATTAGTGAGTGGCACGAGTTATGTAGAAGGTATAATCATGTATTAAGCTTTATGAAAAAAATAATATTATGATGTATACTATAAAATTATCTACTCTTAAATAAATAACTTCCTATATAAAAAAATATGCAATTTGAAAATATAAATTTAAGGGGAGTTTTTTTTCTTTCTTTCATGCTCGTGCCAAGAATAAGATTTGAACTTTTTTTTTATGCTAAGAATAAGATAAGAACTTGAGACTTCATTTGTATAAATTTGAGTTTTACAAGTTCTGCGATTGTATGAAAAATCACAAACTTTATAATTAATAACAACCTTCCACAAATTATTTTGGGTCACAACTTATAAATGTGATATATGATGATAGAAATGAAGAAACTATGTCCCGTAGAAAGATGAAGAAATTATGTAGAAATTGTTTAGTATTTTTTGTGCATGATTGTTAAGTAGGAGTATTTCCAATAAGAGTAACAAATGTTTTCATAAAAAAGAGTAACTAATATTTTCAAATAATATTTTCCACAAAACACATGATTAGTTTAAGAGGGTTGATACTTAGTCCTACTAAGTAAGGTCTCGAATCCGAACTCCGTTATGGGAGAGCTTAATTAACTCCTTAATAAACCGACCCGGCTCGAGCTGTATTTATCATGAGTTGTAGCCTTTGGATATCCATAACGAAAGAAATAAATTAATATTTTGATACCTGAAATATGAGAGTTTTATATGAAAAACAAAAGAAAGAAAGAAAAGAAGAGCATGATCTAGGAGCTACGTACGATTAGGAGGAGAAACTGATGAGTATATGCTTGTGCTCGCCATATTTTGTTTAATTAGCTAGGAAACACGAAAAACAAGGAGAGCAGCATTGATACAGTCTTGCCCTGGGATTTCAACTCAAAACTCTAGTTGATTTGTTGAAGCTTTGTGGTGTGTGTTGGGTAATTAGACTGGATGTGGAAAAAAGTTTTTTTTTTTTTTCTCAAAAAAGAACCGACAAACAAAGGAGAGAATAAATTAATGGACTGCAACACAAAAAGACCTGCTAATTCTAAGAATAAAAAGAGCAAACGCCCCCACAATCGTGAAACTGTTTCTGACAAGTTAGCAAGGAGGAGCACAGCTCTCTCTAAGAAAAGAAGAGAGATTATGTTTTATTGTTTTCTGTGAAACAGCCAAGAATATGGCGAAACTTGAGCTAGCTAGCTAGGACAACAGAGAAACATACCAGCAAGTGCATCAAGTAAAGTGGATTTGCCAGAACCAGAAGGGCCCATGATGGCCATAATCCGGTAAGGTAAAGCACAACCACTGAGCATATTAAGCAACTTCCGGCTCGAATGTGGCCGGAAGCTGGTGGTCGCCACGGTAACATCTTCCCATATCAAATGTGGTGTTGTTTCACAATGTTTCGTTTCTCCCATCCTCAGGCTAGTATATATGCACCCTCGATATAATCCAATCCCAGAACCCAATATTTTGGGACTAATATTTGTTTAGAGGTTTATTTCTATAGACGCAAGTCGGTAGAGATATGTACATATATATATAGGAATAAATAGTTTTTTCTGTCCCTCCACTTTATCGATTTCGCATTTGTTGTCCCTCTTCGTTTTTTTTACTCTTGTCGTCCCTCAACTCTTGATTTACCGGGTCACGTGGTCCTTTTTACCTGCTGTAGCAGGTTAATAGCTATGGAGCTGACAAGTGGCAGTGGGGCCACACATAACTTATTTATTTAATCAATTTTTTTCTAAAATCAAATTTTATTTTTAAAATTTTTTAAAATAAGTAAATCTTAATTTTTCTCATTATATAGTAGCGTCCTCCACTATTTTTTTTTTAATTTATAGGTTAGAATTAGATATGCTTCTCTCATTGTTTTAGTTTTTTTTTATTCTAATTTTGGTTAATTTTGTTCATTTTCATTAACCGGAATATTATAGAGGGATTAGGTGAGATGATGATCATATTTAATTTTTTTCTCAATGCATATTTAGAATTTTTTTTTAAAAAAATTTAATTTAAATAAAGATTTTAAAGGCTTAAATTTTTGGAAAAATATAAAAAAGGATAAAAAGAATAAAAAATTGTATAGATCATGGGCCCACTACTACGTGTCAGCTCCACAGCTACCAACCTGCTGTAGCAGGTAAAAAAGACCACCTGACCCGGTAAATCAAGAATTGAGGGACGACATGAGTGAAAAAAAACGAAAAGGGACAACAAATGTGAAATCGATAAAGTGGAGGGACACAAAAAACTATTTACTCATATATATAGACGAGTTTCAATAACAGCTATACGTAGAAGCTAACAGCCACTAGTAATACCGACTACTACCGACCAGCTAGTCCCTCATCATCCCTCCCACACATAAGGAATGGTTATTGATTAGTCATATACATAGTGAAGGTAGATTTCGGACACTGGTCCACACCCCCTCTTTCACAAGAGTACCAAATGGCTACATGTTCTTCCCGACCAACTTCCTTTTTTTTTGAAAGCATTTGCCAATTCATATGCTTCATTTGGGGAAGTTATTGATCTGATATTGACTAAACATGATTCGTTAATTAAGAAAAAAAGATATACAAGTATTCACTAAACACATATACAAGGTTATTAACGGCGGCCTGACCCACCTGATTGCAGTGTTGCAGTCCTCCTATTTAATGTTCATATATGGTCCATTCCATATGTAGGTGCTTTCTTTTAGCCTTTCAACATCTGGGAAGGCTTATTCTTGCACAGCTGTGCAAGAATATGTAAACAATTTCAGATTTTGATCAGGGTTATCATGGCTAATTGGTGAGTCCTCTTCTAACAGGTTGAATACGTGCTGCTAATAACGTTTCTGTAGACGCAGGACAAGGCAATTTTGATGTGGCTTCAATTCAATGGATTTCATTCTTGGAACTAGATTCGGCTGTTGTTGTCCGGTTTGTTTGCAAACTCAGAAAACGCGGTCCGTAGCACCTCAACCAAGTACTCTTCACACAAACTGATCAACATCGATCACACGTTTTCTGCATCCAGATACAAGATTGATTTACTAGTTCAAAAGTTCAAACTCCAATCACTTTGCCAAATTAAAATCACTGCTACGTACACTTTCTCCAGTACTCTTTTAGTGGGGACAAAGCTCTGAATACTATAAATAGCTAAAAAAATATCCAGATGTGTGCGTTATGTGCAGTTACGCACCCAGAGGTGTGAATGCTAACACGCAGTAGCATTTTTTATCACATGCACGCATGCCCATGTTTAACTTCAAATTTTACGTGCTTTTTAGGATCAAATGGAACCTTTTTCGGGCGGAAAGTGATACATAAGCAACTTTTTTTTCCCCTTTGAATCTGAGTGTAGTATTGATACCAAAAGATCACATCAGGCAGGGGCTACAAAAACTTGCCCCAACTTTGATGTTCAAGAAAGTCTCTTTAGGGATTATCAAAAAAAAAAAAAAAAGAAAGTCTCTTTAGGGACAGACAGGCCAAATAGACAAACGAGCCAGGCTATTAAATATTCAGCCTCTCATATTGTCCCTTCTAGGAGGAGGATATGATTCTATACGAAATTGCTCCTCTCTCTAGTGTGTGTTTGATCAAATCTCACTCCCTCAATTTCTCTTTAAAAACAACTTGTGCAGTCCTTGTTTTTGTACTATATACAAACTATTTTTTCTTTTGTGAAAAAGCTAATGTTAAACTATACTAATCAAGGAATTGCCGGTCTTCGCACACACACACACATATTAGTTAGGTGGCTTCACTATATCAATCAATCAAATTAGAACCGACGCTATTAATTTTCGAACATGTCTTTCGACCAAAAAAAAAAAAAAAAATTCAAACATGTCTTCGAGCGTACAGAAAAATCATCAATCTATACTGTCAGATATCAACTCTCTCTGTTTAGCTTTAATGTAGCCTCCACCCACCATGCTCAAAACAAGCAATTTAATCAACAATTTTTGGTACATAATCTGCACACTGTAGCTCTGCCAACAAGTAAGCTTTGTGTTAACTCACTCCTCCGTTAAAAGCTGTTGTCGTCAAAGCCGTCTAGTTCTAGATACATCTGTTATGATCCATGTCCATGTTGGAAGTGTGTGTGAGAGGTTTTAGACATATATGCATCAAAATTGCCGACTACTAAACAATCTTAAACTTAAACTTTTAGGCCAAACCTCAAAGTTTTTTAAAATTCTAGTAACCTACAATCAGCTAAACCAAACCTTATAATTGATTATCATCTTTCACAAATCCATTAACAAACCCAAGTTGTGCATTTTTTTATTATAAAGATTCAGATTTCAGGGAGTATATGACCGCATGATATTTATGTGGAGACAAAGTTAAGTCTATCACCAAAAGGGGAGTAGAGTTTACCTCCCTTCGGGCCACCTATCTAGTAACTACCAGCCTACCATCTCTTCTCCGAGCTTTTTACACCATAATAGGATTTTGGGAACTGTTACTTTTTTTTAATGCCAGGGAACTATTACTACGTAGGGTTAATTGGTATGCTTAAGACTACAATCCTGACGCCGACCAGGGAAAGTTCATTTACTGTCTTTGACAAGTTCCTATCCGCAGCGACCACGTCTTTCCCTTTTGAAGTGTCAAACTACTACTTTCCCAGCCATTATTTTCTACTGATGCATGGGACATCCCAATCCCAGCAGTAATAATAAATGTAGCACACATATGGTGACTTTCACCTCATCACCCCAACCTACGTCCAACAACCAACAATTATGGTTCTGTCTGGATCGATTAGGCTCCTCAGTCCTCTGCTGTTCGATACAACATGTCACCATACTCATAAGACTTCTCCTCTCCTGTCCGATACAACGAAATGTCACTGTATATACTCACAGGACTTTGAATTTTGAAATATACAAATACCTTCTATTGTTTATTCAAGCTCTGGTATTAGAAAAGAATTTATCCCACCCAATTGGTGTGTTAAGAAATTTAGATAAAGCTCTTTTTTCCATATATCATCCTTCTTCATAAGTGTTACCCCCTACCATTTCTATTTTCACTTTCTCTTTACTAATAAAATTGTAGGGATCTGTTTTATTCCTACAAATTAGTTAGCTAGCATAATGATTTTCTTAATGCTTGTGCATAACCTACGATACGAACTTGAGTGAGATTGAGGGGTACTAATTAACAAGTATCAGTTTAGAATTAATTAATGAATGGATATTGATTAAGTGGCGACGAGCAAATAGATCAGTGACTTCCCTTGGCATTTGTCAATTGAAGGCTTCGTATCCAGTTTTACCATTGTATTCCCTTCAAACAAGACATCCTTAATTGGTGTCTTCAGATATATTGATTCCCAAATACAGCTTTGAGGTAAGAGACTACAAGTATGATGCCTGATGAGTAGTTAGATATTGTTACAAAGCAGCTCTCCGACCTTCCAAAATCATTTGGTGTTTTGCAAAACCAGCCAGCTTGATGACAACAGTTATATATCAACAACGAAAGGATATAGAGAGACGCATTGAAGAGTTAAAGAATCCAAAGAGGAGAACGCATTGTCTCCATTTTAGTCTCATTGTGACTGGAGGTACTAGGCAGTGAGCAATTTAGAACGCATCGATCCTATATAGTTACATATTTCAAATTAGATCTACTCATCCTAGTACCACCAACCAACCTGGCACCGGTGTTTCATTGTATTGAGACTTGTGTCATTCTTGACATGAACACTCTCTACTCATCACAAGAAAATTCACCAAAGTAGAGATTTTTGGTGATCTTTAGCTGATTAATTGTTGTCCCTACATCCCCCAAGTTTAGTGTTGGAATATAAGTGTGAGTGGTGAATCCCATATTGGAAAGAAAGAGGCCATATGAATAACATATAAGTGAAGTGGACCCATATACCTAATATTTTGAGGTTTTGGGTTATAGGGTGGTGTCCTGATCACGCGTGTGGTACTCACTTAGATCTCGCGTAGTGTCTCCCCGGTTTTCGTGCGACTCCTTTTTCTAAAAAAAAGTTATACTGCATATTATATAATATAATAATATTTTAAAGCATTTATAGAAATATTTTTGGATAATTTTAGTAACTTTAGCCTTAAATATTGAATAAGTCTTATATTAAATCAGTAAAATATCAATATCCTAAATATAATCGGGTCACAAACAGGTACCTATCGGGTTGGCGGGTCAACCCGCGACCGGACCTGCTAATTTTCGTGTCGTGTCGGGTCGACCCATTTAACTAAACGGGTTGAAAATCTCTGACCTATACCTGCTAATTTCGTGTCAGGTTCGTGTTTGGTTGTCGTGTCACTACCCGTTTTGCCAGGTCTAGGGCTCATTACATCAATGCCTTAGTAGCCTTTACTGTCTTTAATAGGAAGGAGGCGCTTAATTGCTTTCAAATTAAATACATGTAGCATCGAAAAAAAAAAATTATACATGTACAAGGCATATGATGATAAGACAAAATGACTTTCTTTTGTAGAAACTAATGTTGACCGTCGATTTTGGCTCCACATGGTGGTTAATTGGAATCAGATGCATCATTAAATTTGTCTCCTCCACACACGTGGCACTTTCCAATTCAGTAAAAGCACGCCAGGATATTTTCTCATGTTTGGTTTCTCGAGGGGTTTTTGGGTTTTTTGGGCCCCCGTGTTTAGTGGTTTGGCCAATTTGGTACCCCGACATTTTTTTTGGCCGGGCATATACCCCGAGATTGCATGGGCAGGCCAAACGTATACCCCTGGTCAGGCACCTGCTGACGTGGAGGCTGCCCGGTTATTTGCGCGTGTTACTGTAGCAAAACGATGTCGTTTTAAGTGAGAAAACGACGTCGTTTCATGCCACGTCGGACACAGGTGGCTTAGTGGGGCCCACTTCACTCAAAGCCAATCCTCTAAAACGACGTCGCTTTGCTACAGTAACACGCGCAAATACCCCGGGCAGCCTCCACGTCAGCAGGTGCCTGACCAGGGGTATACGTTTGGCCTGCCCATGCAATCTCGGGGTATATACCCGGCCAAAAAAAATGTCGGGGTACCAAAATGGCCAAACCACTAAACATAGGGGCCCAAAAAACCCGAAAACCCGTTTCTCGAGGATAAGTTCCTAGGACAAATTCTTGCTGACTTAAAAAACAAAAAAATCGTGTGAATTTCATATTCTTGAGTATTACAGAGTGAGTAACTGTCTTATGTTGAAAAAAAAGAGAGATGTAAGTGATTTATAAATACTGTGGACTCATATATCAAATGTTTAAAGTTTTGAGTTATCAGATAATGTTTTATAGTACACCAGGAAGCCAAAGAGAATAAGAAACATAGGCCTACAAGTTACAAGATTCACCATGTAGCCCCCGTCCCGAGAGTTGATTGCTTAAGCATTATAATTACTTGATCAACATAAAACTTAAAAGATGTACATTTCTGATCTTTCTTATCAAATTAAGATCAAGCGTGGAAGGAAAGGTAAAAACAAGCAATTTTTTCCTTTTCCTTTTTTTCAGTTTATGTACCGTCCTTGTCTTAATTACTCACAACTGATGTTTGTAGATTAATCAAGATATAGGAGACCTGAGACCCTCTTGGGTAGATAATGGATGGAGAGGATAATGATGCCTTTTGGAGGGAGAAAGTTCTTGCCCTGCATGTGAGACTCTCTTGATAAGGCGTTGGAGATTTCTTTCCATGTCTAGTCTTCTTGGAAACATAGATGTTACCCTCCCCTTGTACTTAAGTACCACGTACAAGAGTAGTTTGATAGCTATTACCAAGAACCCGAGCACCATTAAGTCCCACCACTTTGAATGATCCATTGGGACCCCAAAATATGTTTGTAGGACGAATTCTCCCTTCTCCTTTGGGCCTCCTGGCACAAATGGATCAAACTCCAGCCCGATCAAGTCATTCTTGTACTCACCCTGAAGTTTGCACATACATTATATACAAATCAATACAATTTCCAAACATGAAATGTCGTTAGCCAAACTCTTTCTACCTACGATTTTGAGACCAAAATTAATATATATAAGTAGGCACCCTTGATAAAATATATATGACCATTTTTCTATGTACCTGGATTGCCCATCTGGCATAACTGATATAGGACATTGGATAGCGCCAAAAGAATTTGGGAAGCTTAGATAATGGTTGAAAGAGTTGGGAAGCCATCAGCATAAGCACCTATATAATTAGAAATGTATATATGGTAAGAGTATGCTCCAATTAAGTTAAGGGGATGAGGTCTTAGGTTCATGTCCCACCTTGGACATGGACTAGTATTACCAACTAATTATTGATCAACTAGTATGTGTTAATTGGATTGAAAAACACTAATCAATTAGGAGTGGAATTGAAGACAGAAGGTCACTCACAATAGTAGCGGTTCCAATTCCTATGCCCATCAGGACATTAGGCACCACAGAAGCAACAATCATCATCACACTCTCGACCATAGAGATGCTACAGAAGAGGTTGATACAAAAGAATATATAGTTGGAAAACCCCGGATGCAATTTCACCATTTTGTAAATTATCGATCCTGAGCTGAAAGAGGTCACGAACAGGTAAGGAGAGGATGAGAAGAAGTTAGACAGCACAAGCAAGGCCACCCCATAATGCCCACCCAGTATTTCTTTTCGATACACCTGAGATTATATATTCATAGTAGAGACAAGAACTCCAATCAGCATCAACGTGGCTAATTAAAATGTAATTTGGGGTCTCGAGTTTACATTTGTAACATTCTTATACTTCAAAAAAAAAAAATTGTTGTCATGATAATATGTTCGAGACAACATTTAAGACTCAGGTGCATATTAAACAAGACATAAAAGCTATGCCATCTTTACAAACACAAAACTCAAATCCCCAAAAGTGCCTTTTGAAAAGAAAAATCATCAATGCGTGGTTTGATTAATTAGTCTACAAGTAAACCAATTGATGAAAAAGCCAAGCTTGGCAAAAATGTACTGCTCCTTTTTCTACATACATACCTTCATTTCTTCAATGAAGAAGGGTAGGCCTCCACAGGACAAGCAAATCATGAAACCGAAGATGAAGCCCGTGGCCTGTCCTCTTTCAAAGATTGCGCCAGTACCATAGCCAACATTGAAGAAAAGAGTGCCGATAGATATTGCTACTAGTACATAGAATATTATCCTTAACCAATAATATCCCAGGTCTCTATACATGTTCACAAATGTCCGAAATGTCAGTGTGCAGAGCTGCTTCCACAAGCTAGCATTGCTTCCTGTACTCGGTTGAAAGGCCATGTCTTCCTGCAAATTTTTTGCTATACATCGATCGGCAAACCAAACCCGAGAAAAAGAAAAAAAGAGAGAAAGAAAGAATAGCAGGTGTTGTGCTTTGCCGCAAACCCCCTTATATGAAAAGAAATTTCAAAGGTTGTGAGCTGCGTACACTTTTTGATATTTGTTGTATCCTTCTTGTTACATTATTTGCAAGCTGTGAACTTCGGTACTTCTCCATTAGTATAGCTCTAGTTTCTGCTGTTCTGTAATCAACTGTACAATCAGACGATTCTTTGATTCCCTGGAACAAGTGGAAAAGCAGAAAGCATAACATTATAATTCTCTGTAGCTGCTTGTGTCTCACAAATCGGCATTGACTTCATCTCTTTTGATACAGAAAACTGGTAAGTTTTTTTATACTAGTCAATGGTGAAGGTGGGACTCGAACCCCAGACTTCACCCCCTTGCTATGTGTAAGAATCGTTCCACCAGTTGATATTGTAATATATATTCAGTAATGGAGAAGATAAGTAACACACAAGCAAAAGGAAGCGTTAAAGGCTTACACAAAATTTATGGGAACGCAGTAGAGCTTCAGTTATGAAGTCGAAGTCCAAACTGATGCAGCGCAGGAAGTGATCTGAAGGATTTCTTCTTTTTGGGCATGGGAATCCAGCATCAGCGAAGAACTGCATGCATGTGTACATGTAATAATTTTTATCAAAAAGATTTGAGTACATGCAATGAACCATAGATAGTCCAAATGTGATCAAAACATCATTTTCCTTGTGTTCAAAGCAATTAATATATATGCTTTTAATTATAAAACATATGCAGGCTAGGCGTGCATATACATTTGCATGTATGCGTATTATATACCTTTATTGCCATTTTCGCGTCACCAAAATAGACAAGCTCTCCGCTAGAGAGGAGGAGCAAATCATCAAAAAGACTGAACACATCGCTGCTGGGTTGGTGGATTGAACAGATAACAATCTTCCCGTCAAAGGCAATATTCCTCAAAGCTGTGACTACAAAGAAAGCAGAAGCACTATCAAGCCCAGTGGTTGGCTCGTCGAGGAACAGAATATGTGGGCGTGTTATGATCTCCACGCCAATGCTAAGCCTTTTCTTTTCACCGGTGCTTATGCCTCTTATATGCCAGTTACCAATCCTGGAATCTGCACAATCTTCAAGACCCATCTCTTCTATTGTGTTCTGTACAAGGCTTTCGATCTCTTCTTTGCTCATTTTGGAAGGGAGCCTGAGGTGAGCTGAATATGTGATGGTCTCTCTCACCGTTAGGGTTCCTATGAAGAAGTCTTCTTGAATGACATAAGACTGCAAAGTTCATGAAACGACTTCTGATATTTAGCATCAAAAAAAAATTTCTGATATCACGTTTCAAATTAATTGTAGTTGTTTAGCCGGACGTAGAATTAATGAATTAAGTATCAATTACAACTTGCCTCAGTTCAAAATTGTTGTCTGAATATATCCCATCCATGCTAGAGCCCAAGTTCTTTGTATTCCACACATAACATCCATCTTAAAAATTAAGTACTACTAGTTATACCAAGGTTTTGAAAACCGGACCGGCCATTGAACCGGCGAAGGGGATGTTCAAGGTTCAACCGGGGTTCAACCATTTTATTAAAATATATTAATTTTTTAAGAAAATAGTCAAAATATATTCATTATAATAATTTTATGGTCAAAATTGAAGTCATTCTCAATATATACTAAAACTTATGTAAAGATAACACTAATTTGTAATAGTTTAGTTGGTTTATGACTTTAAATATTATTAGGAGGTCAAGGGTTCAAGTCTTACTCTCATTATTTTTAAAACTTTTAAATGAAAAAAAGAGGTTCAACCGGTAAAAACCGGCCGGTTCGTTAAAAACCGTAAAAACCGGCCGGTTCAAAACGGTTGTGTAACAGGGGGTTTTTTCCAATGAACCGGACCGGGGCTTTGCTGAAAAGGCGGTTGAACCGGGTTAACCGGACAAACCGGTCCGGTTTTGATAACCTTGAGTTATACATTAGAACCAAGCCCAACCAGAAGAGGTCATGGGTCATGATCGGACCGGATTCAAAATGGAGTTCAAATGTAATCAAACCAAAATAATAATTATATAATAAATAATTAATAGTATCTATACATATATATACGTATTTTCATATCATTATAAAATAGAAATAAATGTAAAAATATTTATTTCTCTAGAAGTAAAAATTCATTTACTGAGAAATTCTAGAGAAGTAAAAATATTTATTTCTTATGAAGAATTACTCAAAAGTTACCTTTTTTGGTGAACTTGATTTTCTAGTTTATTTGGCTAGCTATACATAATTTTGTTCACTATTATACTTTTTTTATTGATCCCACTATCAGCAGTCGGGTTAAACACTTTGGATATTGGAAGTAGTTAATCAAAGTTAATCATGTAACTAAACTAAGAAATACAAATTAAGATTTCTAAAGGAAACATATGTTGAATACAATCTTGAGACTTACAATATCCCTGCAGTCCGTGCTCCTCCTCTTCCCATTGATCAGAACATTTCCAGTCATCTTAACATTTGGAGATAGCCTACCTATTAGGTTTTACAAAGAAATTAAATAAAAAAGTAGTATTTAGATATCATGAAAAAGATTTGCCTACAATAAGATACATAGCTAGCTAGTGGCCCCATGGCAATAAAATGAAGTTAGCAAATAAACCGATAATAAGTTCATAACCGGTTACGTTGCTTAATTCACTGACATTCAAAACTTCGACAAAAAAAAATCGACATGAAAAACTAATTGGATAGTGATATACAATAGCGAATAATATGAAAATCGCCTTGATAATTATTCTTTTCTTTCATGTTATATTCTATCTCCTTTTCCTATTGGTTTTCAGTTTGTAGGTGGTTTTTCTTTTCTTTTTTTTTTCTTTTTCTTTTGAGGAACAACTTAGGTGGTTGATTGCGCATCTCAATGGGAATTTGGCTTTTGAGTTCCATCACCCTTATTTATGTGGGTAGGTAGTCACATCCTCAGCATTTATGATTTTTTTTCCTATTTTTTTTTTTATCAGAAACAAGGGAAGATGCCCGGCCGTATATGTTATTAATGATTCGAAGTCCTGCAAGAGCCAGCTGAGAACAACATGCATGCATTTCGTTAAAAAAAAAAAACCAAAACATCCATGCATGGGAAGGATATAAGAGATATTAAATAACAATATTCAAGAAATTTTCTCCAATTGTATTTTCATGAATTTGAATGGGTTTTTTATATATAACCGAGAACTGAACTATTATTCTAAATAATCTTCCGACAGTACAATATTATAAACACTAAACTAAAATATGTTTTTTTTATATCCACTAATTAAGCGTATGCAAAGTTTACTTGTTTAAGAATTTCTGTATAAAATCGTCGGTACTGCATGTAAAGAAGATTATTGATATATTATTTATACGAGATCAATGGCCATGAATAATAATTTAAAGATATAATTTAATTAGTAATAAGTTGAACTAAAACTTTATCAAATTAACTAACTAAATTTAGTGTTAAAAAGACTTGCCCGCCTCTCCTTCTTCATCTCCGGTAGAGTTTTTCTTTTTAGGAAGTTGTAGCACGTAATATGGGAAGCTTGCCGTCTAGTAGCTCTCTTTTCCACTTTTCCTTTTTTTTGATGCTAAAAGCTACACAAACCGTCTTCCACTTTTCCTTATGGACGAAAGGTTACTTCTCCCATCATCTTTTCTTGTTGTATTGTTTTTACTCCAAATTTAGTCCCTTTTCCACTTGATATATATGAAAGCTTTCTTTATTTTTTTTTGATACTAAACAAAAGTTTTCTTTATTTTCGCTTCAAAATACGTCTCTCATGTATATTTAGAGTCTATTAGTCTCCATCTATGGATGGAGTTTCTCACGTTAGTCATTCTTGGGATGATTGTTATATCGTTGTCACCGCACAACACAGGAATACTGACCGCCAGACTATTTATATATTTTTTTTCCTTATGTCGAAAAGATAATACTTTTTTTGACTTGAACAAAAAGAATATTGAGACTAGGGATCATCGACCATGTATGATTGCATTGTAAGATGATTATTTGGAGAACGTGATGTAAGTGGTGCTAGTTACTTACGAGGGATACTAGACCAACTACAACCGCCCTTTACTCTAAAAATTACATCACTGTTCTACCCAAATCCCACGCCCAGACACACATAGCCTGGATCATGTTCAAGAATTCTTCTAAAAGGATTTGTTTTTAGACAATTGTGGCAGGAACTGTGATGTAGGGATCAAATATATGCCAGCCATATATATTTACCATCCATAGGGTACTTATGGGGCCTCATCATGAGCAGAAGCTATTAAATGCTAGAGAGGAAGGTCAAGAGATATTGAGATTTCTAGAAGATATTAATTGATACAGTAACTATATCTTCTTTATGTATAGCAACATGTCACCCAACAACTCTCTTTGAATGAGGTAGTCCTAGGTTTAGCTTCTTTTTTTTTTTGAGAATTCTAGCTTTAGAGTATTGTATTTTTGCCCAAACTGATCAGTATTAGTGAATGGAGAGATAATAAAAGTATTCAAGACGCAGCTGGAAATTCTAAGAGAGCTAGAGAGATAGTTTCTCAAAGTATTATTTTGAGCAGATGTCCACAATTACAGTAAAATGATTTTATTTTATTTTTTTGAGGAAATTAAGCGATCTTAGATATGCTATTGCTAACTATTAAAGTACTATCAAAAACACTTTTAAATTACATATCAATAAACACACGAGAAAATAGTGTAATTACAGATTTTGCTAGCTTCTTATACTAAGCGTATAACATTCAAGCGATTAAGGTTATCAAATTAAGAGCGTGAAGGAGGATCATGGGTGATGATGTCAGTATAAAGTTTCCTAGCTAGTGAGTCAATATGAATTCAAATAGTTACACCTTGTAATAATTCTCAAAAGAAATATATGAACCATTTTCTTAGTTTACCATACATATAGATGAATATAGTCTATTAACCCCTAACCAAATCAAAAGAACGATATCAATTTATCAAAAGAAAAAAGTTCAAAGAAAACGGAGGAGCCTTTTTTTTTATATATATGAGACAACGGGGGAGCTTGAGAACTTTTTGTCAATCCAAATTTGGTTTTCAGGAAAACTTGTGCACTTTTTCACTTTCAATTCTTTTTGGCTCACTTGAGATGAAGATAATGAGATTTTTTTTTTTTTAATCGGAAGAAATGATCAATGAAGGTTGGCTTCCATCAAATTCAAAGGACAATAACAATCATCTTTCTAATGAATAATGAAAATTGTTTCAATAAGTAATCAACTTTGTGAAACACAAAGCAGATCAGAGAAGCAGTTAATTAAGAGAAGTTGAAAATGGGAGCAAAGAAGAAGATTATGTATACCAGCCAACGAATCGAGAAGAGTAGATTTTCCGGAGCCGGAGGGACCCATGATGGCCATGATCCGACCAGGCTCAGCAAGGCCACTAAGCTCGCTAAGCAGCTTCTTTGTTGAGCGTCCATTACTCCCATTGGTGGGCAGCTCCACGGTGACATTTTCCCACACAAGATTCATGGCCTTTTAATTTGCCGGCTTCTCTTTCTCTTATGGGGTTCCTCCTACCTCGATCGATACTTATAAAGTGCATGAAATCAATATTGTGTTATATATATGTAGATATATATATCTGTCACCCTTTTTCCTAAATGTTAACAACCACCAAGATTCATCCATTATAGATACCGTGCATTGAAATTATAGCAGGATATATGTCCAGGGTGTGTGGTCAATTTTGGGGTCATTAATGAGGGTATGTGTACGTCTAGCTGCTGTAGTCCCACTCTACAATGATGGTTTTTGGCAACTCTAGGACTTAATTTTTGACCACTTGAAAACAACGTGTGCTCTATCTTGTGCTACCATGCATATACCATGCTCTCTTTACAATAATGCTAGAAGTAAGAAACTCCTACTAAGAGTTTCTTACTAATACACAAGTCCAATAAAATTTGTCACATCAATTTTTTAAATTTTAATAAAATTAAGACCAAAAAAAATCTTAATAAAAGTAATATTTTTAAGAATTTATTTTTATTTGGTATTTAATTTTTTCTACTTCTTCTCTTCTTTTTCTTGTGCACTAGTTTTCTCTGCCCGTGCGATGCACTCGGCGTAATATTATATTTTTTAAATCACGTGGTATAGTATTAGTTGTAATCTTGAAAAGAACTTATATATAAAATTTAGGCAGACAGATACGCATTATTTAGAATTAATTTATGTAGTGGAACATGAATTTATAAAATCGAATATTGCTAATGATATTTTTTTAATCTGTTGATATTGTAACTTAAGTAATTTTAATTATTTAATTATATTATTAATGAAGGAGATTATTAATTTATATTATTGTTTCATTATTATTATTCCATGTGATTATTTGTTTTGGTAAACTTTATTTTTGTTCATGATTTTTGCTGACTTTTCAGCTGTACTTCTTCATGTTTTTGGTAGTTGTTGAGAAAATAAATAAATATAATATTTAGAATTAGTTTATACAGTAAAATAGGAATTTATAAAGCGATTATTGTTAATAATATTTTTAATCTATTGATTTTCTAAGATAAATAATTTTAATTATTAAATTATATTATTATTTTTCATTATTATTTTTTTCCGTGATCGTTGTTCTTTTTGGTAGTTTACATTAACTATTAAACTGTACTTCAATTTTTTTCTTCATAATTTTTTTTTGATAATAAACTACAAACACATAGTCATGAATTTCCATGATAATTCTTTTATGTCATTATTTTTTTCATAGTCATTGTTCTTGTTCTTCTGGATTCTTCTTCTCCATACTTCTTCTTACATGAACTCTTGTAATTATTCTTCTTGATGATTATTCTTTTGGGAAACGTATTTTGTTCCTGGTTTTTGCTGACTTTTGCGGCTGTTCTTTTCGTAGTTCTATTATTTATGTAACGACCCGGGTAAATTTTTCGTGATTTTTACCAAGTTGTTTTGATTTTTACAGTGGCTAATAAAATTTTGTCACGGTTAATCAAGAATTTTACCATTCCAAGTCAATTTTTATTATTTTCACTTGTATTTTTACTACTTTTAAATATATTATGATTGTTATTATTTTTACCATTAATAATTTTATTTTCCTAATCAACATTAGTAGTAATATTACCATTAATTTGCTATGATATTTTTGTTGCAATAATTTACTAATTATAATTTAAAAAGAAATTTTCATCTTTTATTTCTATGATATTTGATAAATTAATATTTGGAAATTTATTTTGATTTTTATTAAAGAATAATTGTTAAATTATATTTATGTTTTACAAAGATTAAGTTAAAATGTTAAACACAAGGGTTGGTGTAGTTTCATCCGATACGACGTAGTTTTGGCGAAGCCAAAACATAAAACACAAACCAGGCTGCGTTTTGACCAAGGTTGTTGACTGTGGCTTGAGGATGTCCAAAACGACGTCGTTTTGTGTGTCGGCAAGGCACAATCATTTGCCCAACAGCCCATACCTTCCTTTCTATTTCTCCTTTTCCAATTTCCTTCCCTGTCTTCTTTTTTTCCTTTCACCAACCCTACCCCCTTTCTTTTCCATTTCTTCTCTTTGTCTTCTTCCTCCCTTCATCCTCTTTAATTCTCTCCTCCCCTCAACCCGATTCTTACACCTTCCCTGCAACCATCTTCTTCTTCTGCTCCCTTCCCCTCCTACACACTGCTCTCTCTCTTTCACCACAAAAACACGCCGCCACCTCAACCTTCCTCTCCCTCATGCCTGCTCTCCCCCTCACCATCAACCTGCTGCCACTGCAGCCAGACGACGCTGCTGCCACCACCCCAAGATGAGCATGACACCGTCGTGCACAGGAAGCCTGATCTCTTCTCCTCTTCTCTGTCCCTCTCTCTTGTTGCCTCATCGCCACCTGATCTCTTCTCTCTCTGCCCCTGCTCGCAGCCGCCACCACAAGACGAGTCAAGCCCGACCCACCGAGCAGAGCAGCGACGCTGCCGCACTACTCCCTTCTGCCTTTGCTCATAGAGGCGCCACCCGTGACGCGCCGCCGACCTCCCTCCCCTCTGCTTCCCTGAACTCGCCGCTGCTGTCTCTTCTCCCTCACGTCGTCGTGACTGTATGCGGGTTGTTTGGCTGATTGATGGCGTTGATGGGTCTGTGTGGCCGTGGGGATGGTGTGCTCGGATGGCTATTTTGGTGCTGCGAGTTGGGTGTATTGTTTGACGAGGAACAGTAACAGAGGAGTTTTGGGGGCTGCCGTGAATAGTACCGGCCGGAATCCAGCGAGTTCCGGTGTCCTGGGAATTTTCCGGCGAGCCCAGAAACTGACCTTTGGGTAAAACCCGGACCTTATGACCATATGCATCCTTAACGAACCCGAGCCACGATAACAAACCCGGACATACGTTAATTAAACGAACAATTAATTTAATTTTTACGTACGATTTTAATTTATACCTTGATTTATTTTTTAATTATGCTTTTATTCATTTAATCAAAATTTTAATTTTATTATCCTAATTGGGCTGTTAGAAAGGTCCATTATATTTAATTTTCAGTTGTCTAATTTCATCTAGGCTAATTAATGAAAGACCCACGATGTTATTTATTTTAATTATGTCTTTTAATTTTCAAATTATAATGTTAACAGAATTATCCTCCGTGGGCTAAATGCTCGTGAAGGCCTATCGAGCCTAGTTTCGGGAATTTCTTTAATTACATTTAAATTAGGTTCAAATTATAAAGATCTCATATAAATGTGAGTACATCTCAATTATGTTATTTTATTGTTTTGGGCTAAATAATGATAGACCCAAATCTTATCTTATTTATTGATTTCACTCTTAAATACGTATATACATACATATATATATGTAAATCATATTACAATTATCTCAATGTATAAAGTAATACTACACTATAATTTTACTTGATTCTATAAACGTACTTATATTTACGGTTACATGTGATTTACTAATTATATACATATATATGTTTCGCAATAGATACTTCTTTTAGCATATATATATATATATATATATATATATATATATATATATATATATATATATATATATATATATATATATATATATATATATATATATATATATATATATATATATATATATATATATATATATATATATATATATATATATATATATATATATATATATATAAAAGTACACCTATATATAAATGCGGGTCATAATTTGTCCCGATTACAAATATAATTCATTATAAATAATTTTGTGTTTATAAGGCCTATTATATAAATCGTAGAAATTATTTTTATGGCTACATTATATCTTATAATGGAATTACTTTGATAAAATACTAAACCACATTATTTTACTAACAGTTATATCATTCACTCATTAATTTTATTATTTCTGTTACTTTATAATTATCGGTGTATAAGTATATATGAAATTATAAGTATCACTTTTGCAACATTACGATACAATTACCATACGATCAAGCTAAGCTAAATTATTATCAATAGAACTAATTCTTTTATTTTATTTAAATGGTTTTAGTTAACGAAATTGTTGTTTGGTACATTATTTATGTATTTAATGATCTTCATTATTTTATAAACCTCGATTACTTTATTACTTTTATCGGGGATAATTATACTATGAAATACCATTTACTTTATATTATATTTTGGCTATGATTATTTTTATGAGTTATAATTATTTTACAACCATAAAAGCAACGTATAACGGAAACGGACTTGGAACATCGTTGTGATTAAGCAACACGATAAATTAATAATCAACCACATGCATTGCATTCTTCAATGTGCATTATTTGTGATTATATGTGTTGAAATGGTATAGGGATATCAAGGCTTGATCAGATACCAACTTTCGAGGAATACCAGGTGAGGTTGCATATACGTCATTCCACCCGTGATAGCCGGGTTGGTTGGTCTTGGAACTACATAGGTTCCATTGCATCTTATGGTTTATTGTTGTTAACGTCTTTGTGATATTCGGTGATATTTGTTGTGAATATTTGCACGTTGTTGAGTTTGCTTTGATGGGTTGGGATGTGATATGTTCATATGCATGTTGTCTCATGATCATACCTTGGGAGGTTGTCAGTCCTCAGTATAGTCGGTTGACCGTGGTCGGCATAGTTTGCCGGTTTGCGGGTGATAGTTGTTGTCGTCGGTCGTGGATAGTCTATTGTTGTTGGCATCGGTTGCCAGTTGTCCTTTTTTGGTTGTCGGTTTCTTTTGATAATTGTCAGATGAGTATCACTTGTCGTTTTTGATCGAATATTGAGATATGTTGGTTGTCGGCTGTGGTCGACGGTTGGATGATCGTTATTTTAAAGGTTAGGTTTAAAGAGGATTATTCTTGTGGTTATGAGTTGCTGTGGTGGCTGCTGTTGCTGTTGCTGTGTTGTGATTCTATCCGGGGACCGGTTTGTGATGTTGATTAGGTATGGTCCGTGCAGGTTGTCGGCTACCCGGTGAGCGAGGCTCGCGTGATTTTGAGATTGTTTTGGTACCGGGTTAGATGATCAGCAAGCACAGTAACGGTATGTGATCATACGATGAGGAACCTCTGTTGAGTATAGTCTGTTGAGACTGGGTCGGTTACCCAATATGTAGTTGAGTTGAGGTGTCCTGGTCGGGCACTAGAGTATGGTACAGTCTGCGAGGTGTTGGGTGGTCAGTGCATTGCATAGTCGATGGGGTGGACATTTGCATAGTCCGCATTGTTCTTTGGGATTGTATTTGTTTTGTGTTCTATTCACTACTCGTATGGCGTATTGAAGTGCTCTTGATTGATAAGTATATGCTATGTTGTTCATCTTGAGTTATGTGTCGGTGAGATTATGGAGAATCTCACCCCTCACCTGCCCCATCGGCAGGCCACATTGTTTCTTGTGCAGGTGTGCATCATGGCAGGCTGCGGCATCTCCTCCGACGGATCTGGATCCATAGTTTTGCGTCGAGTCGGTTCATGCTTTTGCTGTGATAATTAAAAATTGCTTCCGCTGTGCTATTGTTGTTATTGTACCCGAGGTCGGGTGATTGATATTATCGTTGGGCCATTGGGCCGGATTTCCTATTGTATTTACTATTTGCGCCACGTGTCGGCAGTGTTGTTCGGTAGATACTGTGTATTGGGTAAATAGCAGTCGTGGTGTTTCAATATAAAATAATTATTGTTATTCGTAATTTTTTGTTATTGTTGAGAAAATATAAATAAATACTTATATATTAATCATCATCGTTATAAGGATTTATGTATAATTTACACAAAGATTTTTTCATATTAGACAAACGAATTATTTATAATTAATTTTTTCATTAGAATAGGAATTTATAAATCGATTATTGTTAATGATATTTAGTAATCCTTTGATATTCTAAATTATATAATTTTTATTATTAAATTATAATATTAATGGAGGGGATTATAAGTTATATTATAATTTTCATTATCTTTCTTTTTCGTAATCATTATTCTTGTTCATAGTTTTCGTTTTCAATTCAACTGTTTTTCGATTTTTTTCACCGCAGTTCCCATTGAAAATAAATTACAAACACATCTGCCATGAGATCTTGTGACTATTCTTCTTAATTATTATACTTTTTTATAGAAATTATCCAAGTTCATAGTTTTCGTTGAATCTTCAATTGTTATTCTTCATAGTTTTATTAGTTTTCAGTAATTATTATTTTTCTTAATGATTGGTAGTAGTTGGAAAATATAAATAAATATTTAAATATTAGTTACTTTCTTGTTTTGGACCTATATGTAATGCAGATATTTTTTTTCATAATATAAATAAACAAAATAGTTTAGAATTAGTTTTTGTAATAGAATAAGAATTTATAAATTGATTATTATCAATCATATTTTTTAATTCTTTGATATTCTAAATTATATAATTTTATTTATTAAATTTTATTACCAATTAAGGTCCTTATTAAATTATGTTATTATTTTCTATTATTTTTCTTTATAGTCGCTGCTTTTTTTTACTATTGGACTATTCTTCACTTTTTTTTTTCTTCATCGTTTTTGTTGATAACAAATTACAAACATATATGTTATAAGTTCTTGTGATTATTCCTCCTTATGATAATTTTTTTCGTAGACGTTGTTTTTGTTCATAGTTTTCGCTGACTCTCCGAATGTTCTTCTCCATATTTCTATAGTTTTTTCAAACATTATTATTTTTTATAATTCTTCATAGCTATTGAGAAAATGTAAATAAAGACTTATACATTAATCATTAACTTGAGAAGAACTTATATATAATTTAGACAATGATTTTTTTTCATATTCTGAACAACCAGATACATATTGTTTACAATTGATTTTTTGTATTAGAATAGGAATTTATGAATCATTTTTTCTCAATGATTATTCTATTACAAATACATCTGTCATGAATTCTTGCGATTTTTCTTCTCCATGATTATTCTATTTAGTAGATGTTCTTCATGTTTATAGTTATCATTGACTCTTCGACTGTTCTTCGCCATAGTTCTATTGTTTTCCAGTAACTATTGTTCTTTGTTTATTCATGTTCATAATTTTTACTGACTCTTTAATTATTGTTCTCCATAGTTCTATTTTTTTCCAATAATTATTGTTCTTCGTAATTCTTGGTAATTGTTATGAAAATACAAATAAAGACTTATATATTAATCGTTATCTTGATAAGAACTTATATATAATGTAGACCGCGATGTTTTTACAATATAGACAAACCGATACGAATTGTTTAGAATTAGTTTGTGTATTAAAATTAAAATTTATAAATCAATTATTGTTAATAATATTTGTTAATATGTACCCAAAAAAATAATATTTGTTAATTCCTTGATATTTTTAATTTTACTATTTTTTTGTAGTTTTTGTTTTTATTGGTAGTTTTCATTGACTATTCTACTTTCTTTTTGATTTTTTTATAATTTCATATATTTTATTATTTGTTGTTGTATGTAATTTTTTATTACAAGTCATATAATTCTGTTCCAGAGTTGTATTCTTTTTGTCGTTAACGTAACCGATTTTATATATTCTAATTGTGTATTTAATAAAATAATTCCGATTCTAATTATGTTAATACTCATGAAAAAAAATGATATTTTAGTAGTTTCGTCTGTTTCGCTATTTTTCTTTCTTCATGCTTTATGTAATTTGTTTTATTATTTTTTATTACAAGTCATATAAATTTGTTCCAAGTTAGAGTTGTATTGCTTTTGTTGTTAAAGTAACTGAGTATATATATTTTAATTATGTATTTAATAAAATAAAATAATTCTAATTCTAATTATGTTAAAACTCATGAAAAAAGAAAAAAGAATATTTTAGTAGTTTTGCTGTTTCGCTGTTTTTCTGTCTTCGTGCTTTTATAGATAGTATAGAAGTATGGGAAATTCTACGGTACCTTTGTCAACGTTTGGGGTACCAAAACCCATACTGACATGGACCAATAGGAATTTAGTTATATAAATAATCATTTTATTATTTTTCTAATTATTTAGAATAGTCCTTGAAGTTTTAAAGTTTATTAAACTACCCATTACTTTTAAAATTTTCAATAAAGACTTGCTAAATTTATGAGATTGTTTTCCTCAAAAACATTTATGAGATTGTCCTCTTGGAACATAGATCACGCCACTGGAAAATTTGAAAAATTATGTCATTAAGCTAAAGTTTTGTTGGATATCATGCTTGGTCACAATCCGTTGAATTTTAAAAATAAATAAGAAATAATGGTATAACATTTTATTTCTAGTATCATGACAAAAAATAATAGTATTTTATTTGAAACGCCCCAATCCGTATTTACCGTTATACACAGTAAACACGCGGGACCTATTATTTATTACAGAAACCACAGTGGTAAATATCACAAGCCAACAGTAATAATACAACTTCAGTACTCATCCCAGCACAGGGACATTATTACAACAAGCAACCGAAACAGAGTAATAAAATGCAAGCAGTGGAAGTCTTAATACAATACAACAATAAGCAACAGTATGAAAATGATGCAACGCAGGATGGATCCGAGCCTGGCAGAGGGTGCCCACAGCTTGCCTCGTACGTACCTGAACTACGCACAAACAAACTACGTGACCAGGTCACGCAGGCGAGGGGTGAGTCCGAAGTGCTCACCGGGTAAAATCCATAAGCAAATATACATATACAAGCAACCGTAAATTTCCAAGTCACATTACCAACAATTAAATAAGGATCTCATAAACCTTAAATAACACACTTGTGATTATAGACACGCTATTCCAATTTTATTATCAGGGCCCCTATCACTAGTTAAATGGTGGTCGTCGCCTGGTAGTCAAGCTAGCTAGCCCGTGGACCCCGTCCTGGTACCTCCACGTAATAATTGGCACAGTCAGGGAGCAGACCCCAAGCACACTCTCCCCCAACGCCTAAAATATTAACTGGTACAGACAGGGAGCAGACCCCAAGCACACTCTCCCCCAGCACCATAAAATAAAAGACTACCATCTGGCTGTTCCAACATTTAACTGTGACTTATTAGAATTCTAAGTGTTTCCATTTTATTATTTCTTTACCCTCATCTAGTTACTAAACTTCTATTACCCTACTATTATCTCATTATTCCGAGCAGGCTCACAGCCTCTCTGCTCTTCTGGATAATACAACTTATTCCAAACTGTTTCCCATACTAGTACTCCCGGTACTTCAACTTACACATTTCTCACAGTCAACAACAACAGTAATAGCCTTATTTATCCCAACATTTCTAACATCATCAATAACATCAACAGTAGCAACAATTCAACAACACCAACGGCAATAAATATCAACTAAATTCATCTCACAACAACCATTCACAACCACAAAGTATCATATCAGCAATTATCACACATAGCAAGCAAATAGCAACTTGATATCACGGGCAGTATATAAATATTTACTTACCCTCACCTTAGCCGATTTCCTACTCCTGAAAGTCCACGAAATGTCCTGCTCAGGCTCCTCGGGGTACTGCTCGTTATCAACTCCTATATCAAACAATAATATGTGCACACATAAGATGATATGCAAATGCTCGACTAATACTGTAAGCCGTGAAATAAATACTGAACCAATTCGGTACTCCCCCGGGTTATTCCCATTATCATCATAATTCACCATTTATTTTCAAGTGTCAAAATAATACCATACTTATACCCGAATATTATTCCGGTATATTACTTACTTTGATAATACCCTTTCCATATTTATTTTCCATAAGTATGTACTTTCCAAAATATCTCCATTACTTATGTTTTCCAAAATACTTTCATTATATATATTTTTTTCCAAATTAATTACCATGCTATAACTATCTCGCCATAAGTATATATAAATATTATTCCCCAAAATTATTTCTCAAAATATTATTTCCACAAATTATTTTTACTTCCCAGAATTATAGTTATTATTATTATTCCATAAAATACCAAGTAATTATTATTTCCCAGAATTATGTATTTTTCCTCTTTTCCAGATTTTATATTTATTCTCCCGATTTTATTTCTCTTATTTTATTTATTAAAATTATTATTATTATTATTATTTTAAAAGATCTGGGCCAGTCCAATCTAATTGATCCAACCCAAACCAACCAAAGGAGCTAGCCCAGGTCAAGCCCAGACCAAAAAGCAGGCCCGAGCCAAGCTTGGCCCAACACCCGCACGGCCCAAGACCTCAACCCAAGCTGCGACCCATTTGTGGAAACGGGTCAAACCCACCCGGATCCTCAACCCGCGGGTCTGTAACTCACCTATCGGGTGACGAAGCGGCGCGGCGAGACTCACACGGGACGGTGGCGCGAGCTGGTTCGGCTGCAGACAGAGGCGACGGCAACAGCTGCAGATCGTGGAGGCGACGTCGGCGGTGCAGAAGAGCATGAGGTGAGGGAGGCGACCGTCGTGTCCTGGCCACTGGTGGCGCGTCGGGAGGCGTAATCGGGCGGCGAAGGTTGCGCTTGAACGGCGACGGCGACGGGAGGGTGATGGTGAGGGCGGTGGAGTGTGTGGCGTCGCGGTTCACCACCGTGTGAACAGTGATGTGTGGAGGAGGAAGGTGATGAATGGTGGCGGCGTGTGGTGGTGAGGTGGCGGCAGCCCCTTCTTCTTTTCTTTTTTTTTTGTTTCTTTTCTTTTCTGTTTTCTTTTCTTTCTTTTTTTCTGGTTGGTTTACAGAGATCCGGCAGAACTAGTTTATGTGTGAGCAGGCACGAGAAACGCAAGAAGGCAGTGTACTGGGTTGCAGGCAGGAGAAAAAAAAAAGGAAAGTGGTGATGATGGCATGCAGGGACACGAGCAAAGGTGATAGACTTAAGGTGAGAAAAAGCAGGGTATTACGGGCATCACAGGGAAGAGCAGACTTCACAAGCATAACAGGAGGAGGCGGCTGCATAATTCAATTATGCAGTCGTGTCCCGTCCGAACCAGAAAATATCTATTATACCCACTTACCTTTATTTTTGGTCCGTTCCTTCGAGGTTAATGCCGACTTTTTTGATGATTCCTGGACCCGAAAAATACCAACTCTAGTCCGTAAAATCCACGGAAAAATCTAGGACGTGGGGTATAGGTCGGTTTTAGAATCCGATACATAATTTATCCTGAAATAATTACCCAAGATTATTTTTACATGGTAAATTACTGTACAAAGCGTTTTACAGTCCCGGTAAAAATATGAATTTTTACCCGGGCTGTTACATTATTACCTTTAATTAGAATTTTAAATATTTTTGACTTACTAGAGTTAAACATGTTGTAATTTAAATTATTATTCTAATATTAATTAGTTTTTAAATATAAAAAGCTAATATAAGGTATTATAAGTGGGTATATATTTCATTAACTTATTTTTCTACACTTTCATCTTTTACATAAATCATAAATTTATCTATGTTTTTTTATTCACTTGCTTTATCTTTGTATGTAATTTATACATTTTTATATAGAGAGTTTAGATATACTGATTTTGTTTCATTTATAATTTTCATAATTTATTTGTCATTATATTTTGTTTGTTTCTATATTTTTTATATAGCTTTTAAGTTTTTAATGATTAATATAGTATAATATCTGAAGGCTATTCTATGAGTAAATAATTTATTAAATTTTTATTTTCATCAGTCTACATTTTTAATTTTCTTGTTTATTTATTTTAGTATGTTGATCCCGAGTTTGTTTGGCCTGGCATCCGGAATTAGTTAATAACCAGGTACGATCCTAGCTTGTCCAGTGACGGGGCCCGGATATTAAAATTGGAAAAGTTAATGAGTGAGTCGTGTCTTCTGGTTTTGGGTTTGGGATGTCGATTCCTGTGATTTGGTTTTGGAATGGATATGACTTAATTGTCACGTGGTAAGTAGAGGTACGACCGGATGATTTGAGACTGTTTTGTGGTGGCCATGATCTGGGTTACTTGTGATGGGCATGTCGATGCCGGTTTGATTGGGATGTTGATCCCTGAGAGTGTTATTGGAATGTTGATCCTTGAGATTTGTTATTGGGATGTTGATCCCTGAGATTTGTTATTGGGATGTTGATCCCGGGTTCTTTTTGATCTGACACCAGGAACAGGTTGATAACCTGGTACGACCCTAGCTTATCCGTGACGGGGCCCGGGAGATAAAATTGGAAAAATAATAAAGTCTTTGGTATGTTTGGGTCGAGTCTTTGGGTTGGTATGTAGTGGCTGTTGATGCATGTGTTTCTTCTTTGAAGTATTATGGTTGCCTGCATATCTCTGTTTATCCATGATTGTGCTTAAATGTACCGGTGAGCACTTCGGAATCACCCCTCACCTGCGGACTTTCATCCCGTAGGTTGGGTTTTTTGTGGTTCAGGTATGAAGCATTCCAGACAGGCTGCGGCGTTATCCCACGGGCAGGACTCGGATCCATTAGTTTGCATCAGATTTAGCATATGTTGATATTGAGATTAAATGCTTCTGCTGTGCAGATGTTGATGTCCCCGGGTTCAGGTGACGTGTTTTTGGTATTGGGCCGATGGGCCAGAATTATGTGTCGTTGTCCCTGAGATCGAGTGACGTGTATTTGATGTCGGGCCGTTGGGCCGTTATTTCTGATATTTACATTGTTTGTGCCACGTGTTGGCACTATTGTTCGGTAATTGCTATTTGTCGGGTAATTGTTGGTCGGGGTGTTTCAAATGTCAAGTAACAGTTTTTAATAAGTTAAAAAGGTTTCGAGTCCTCATGTACGCAGAAAATCCTCATTAAGAGACTCACCCACCATACCCAGGTGCGCAACGCGGGTTGACTGGATTAGTCGGGGCAAGGCTTCGGATACCGGATGGGAAACCAGAAAAAAAAAGTTAAGGTCACTATATAAAAATAAATAACTATTTTTAATTTTTTAATACTTTTATATTTTTTATAAGTTTGAGTTTATGTCTAACTATTTTGTATAACCAATTCACACCTTATTTTTCTTTGATTGATTTAATTTTAAGAAATTCTATTTATTTGATATATATTTCATATGCCTATCAGGTAATTTGGTTTCTATAATTGTTTTAGTATACAAGTAAAACATCTACATTTTCCTCTTTTTTTTCCTGCTTTTTCTTTTTTTAAAAAAAAATAAATGTCAGCTATTTAATTTTACAAAACTAACTTTTTAAAATTTTTTAAATTTTCAATGAAATTATTAATATATTTTATTAAATATTGTAATTGACTATTGTATAACTTTAATTTAAAAGTTTTCAATATAATACTGGAAATATTCATCGAATATTATAATGAATTATTCTTTACCTTTTAAAATTTTTAATAATTTTTTATGAAATATGAAAAATGTTCATAGGATATTGGAATGAATTATTCTATAGCTTTCTAAAATTGTAAAATTTTTAGTTAAATAGTAAAAATATTTGTAGAGTATTATAATGAATTATGCTATACCTTTAAAAAAAATTTCATAGTTTTTAATTTTTTTTTGTTTTCATTTTTATTATATACAAAAATAAATTTTTAATTTCTTTTACATGTAAAGAAAAAAATTATTTTTGACCAATAACAAATCCTGTGCAACATATGTTAATTTTCAATAATAAAAAAGTTAATTATTTATTAACAGGTTAGGTTTTAAATTGTATAAGATATGTGTGAAATAGTATAAAAAAAAATAATATAAAGATCAATATATAATTTTTTAATAATATTAGACAAAGCTATAATTATTATTTTTTAATCCACTTGTTTAAATACTGTTGGGCCACATTGCTTGGGTTTTAGTACCTTTGATTTTGCAAAGGTACATTAGCAACCCCATAGAAGTATAGATATATAGAGTTTTAGGAGCATGTAGTATCTCTCACCCTAAAATTCAATATGAATTACTTTTCCCTTGGGTTTCTTCAATATGTTTTTTTTATTAATTAATATAAAATATTTTAGTTCCTCATTACAACCACTAACAAGCTCTTATCTTATCTCTCACCCTAAAAAACCAGAATGAACGATTTGTTCGTAAAAACCAAATTTGTGATTTTAATTACTATAATTAAGTGAAAGATGATGATGCGGCAAAAAGTAAAAATAATGACATGGAGAATTATAATCCTTATTAAAATAAATTTTATTTTTAAAATCTTTTTGTTTACCTAATTATTTAAGGTTAAAAAGTTTTTTTCCTCCACTTTATCAATTTCACCTAGGGGAGGGGTCATATTTTGAAACCAAACAGTAAATGGTTGTTTTTACTATTCAGTTTTTCTCTTCTTTTTAAGTTAATTACAACAAAAAAAAAATCATCACAACTTTATATTGGTCAACGAAATCATCTTCTCCACTAGAAATTTAAATTTAACGAGCCTTAAATGAGATTTTAATCATTCCATCTCAGATTAATTTATGTAGAAATTTTAGGAGACTTATAAATGAGCGGCACATGGGCAATTTATTTTTGGTGAATTTTTTTTTTTGCATAAAAGACAGATGGGCACCTAAATTATTTTATTACAAAAAAGAAAAAAATTGCCTAGATGTTTTCGATCGCCAAACTTCTTTTAACAATTCCTGTATAAAAAGCCCTAGGACTATTGATAGAGTTGCGGACCTTTTGAACATATAGAAATGCGAGAGAAAACTCAATTTACTTGATTTTTTAAAAAAATAAGAGAGTAAATATTTAACTCATATATCAGTGTCTTATTCTAATTATGGTTGTCAAGATATACATCCTTAATTAGCTGCCAATTGCAAGCCAATGGATCTACCAGACTACCACTACCGACGTCGTGATAATTATTAGACGAGAAAAAATTCATTGCCAATATATATGAAGATAAACAGAACAAAACAAAACAAATACATACAAAAGAGAAAATAATACTATATTGTACAAAAAGTGTACGAAGTGACAGCATTGCCAACTTGTGCATTGATTATGATATAATAAAAGCATGCACTACAAATCTACAATTATTGTTAGGATAAAGATTTTTTTACCAAGAATTTTGGTTCAAAATTTGATCAATGGTGCTTTTTAAAAAAATTTTGGTACATGATCAAGGCTGTTTTTAAATGAAAAAAAATTGAATTGCTATTCCTAATAAGGGTAACAGTGAAAATATTTTTTCAATCATTGCGCACGTTTATTATTATCAGTATATATTTAAAAAATTAATGAATTACATTAGGAAAATTCACCACGTGCATCTACATGTAAAATTTAAAATGTACGGAAATAACTGGGAAGAAAATGTATCTCGGTTTATACATGTGCAATGAAGGCAGAAGCAAATGTAGGCTTGTCTCTAATAACATAAGTCGACCTTTATTGGTTGGATTGTGCAGGGAAAAAAAAACCTAACATGAGTCTGCCATGTTGTATTGTCGCAATGGACGAATCAAATTAGCTATGATTTTTCAAGTGAATTGGTACAAATTTGAAGGTGTTTATTGCGTACAAATAAAGCATAATAATTTTTTTTTCGAATGAATCAATCATATTTTATAGATCCAAACAAGTGTAACAAAAGAATTTGGAAAACTATTTCAAGCATATGCATAGCCATTACGCTTGTTTTGTCTTTTCATATTGTTGAGCATTATATCTTTGGTTAATGTCTTTCATGTTGTTTTAGCATTTTACGTTATCCAGATTTTTTTTTTTGAAACAGCCGCATACTTTCATTAAAGTGCAAAATGGATAACATCATGAGAGGCTAGTTGGAGGATAGCACAAGGAGCCTCCTCTACAAATACAGTAGCCTCTGTGGTGCCCCTTGCCATTTGAGCTAAGGCATGGGCCACCTTATTACCAGTCCGTTTGACATGCATAAAAGAAATTGTTCTAAAGTTTACAGCCAACAGCAAAATTGCAAAAGCTAAAGTGCTAAAATAAGAATAAGGAGTCGATAGCTTTCTGAGGTGTTGTATAAGAGGTAGATAATCAGATTCCAAAATCAAATCTTGAAAGCCCAGGTCTGACGCCATTTCCTGGGAGAAAATTGCCGCTTTAGCTTCAGCTATCTCCGGAGAAGAGCACATTAGTATGTTCGAGTGACCTGCAGCCAAAATATCTCCCCTAGAATCTCTTGCCACCCATCCCACACCGCCAGTATAGTCTCCGAAGAAACCTGCATCGCAATTCAGTTTGATAATGCCCTCACCTGGAGGGCTCCACCTAGTGCTGAAAGGATGCTGCCTCAGTGTCTCCTGCTGTCCGATTTCCTGCGCTGCCTGGTAGGCCTCTCGGGTTGTTGTGGCGATATCTATGATGGTTTGGGGCGTCATCAATTTGTTTTGTCACTGGAGTTGATTACAGGCAAACTACAATTCCTAGGATATCATTGCAGCTTTCTCTAGCAGTTCCTCATTCTGTTGTGCAGCCAGATTCAGAGCTAAATCTCTGAAACGACCCGAGTAGAATTGTGATACCAGTTCATGCAAACAAGATAGTTGCCAGACCTTCCTAGGCTCGGCACACTGCAAGAGCATATGATCAATGCATTCCACGCCCTCATTGCATCTTCCACAAGTCATATCACAATATACACCTCTTCTTTGTAATTTAACACGAGTGGGCAAGATATTCTTAAGGGCCCGCCACCAGAAATGCTTGGTGGAATATTTAATGACCATACCTGCTTCCAATTTATATCCCCAAATGTAGGGGGGGATCCCCTCATTCGACAGTGAGCCATTTTTTGCTTCATAAGCCACCCAGTAAGCACTTCTCACACTAAAGTTTCCATCTTTTGTATGTTCCCAAACAAGCTGATCTGTGATATACCTTCTGCTCAGTGGAATTGTCTGCATCATAACTGCAATTTCTGGTGGGAATATGACGTCTACCAGCTCATGGTGGCATCTTTGGGATTCTGGGTCAATAAGGTCCCTGACATATGCGTCTGCTGCCAAGATATGAGGAGCCGTGCTGATTTGCTGTAACTCTGAATCTATAAGCCATCTATCATGCCAAATGCGAATAAATTCTCCATTGCCGACTTTCCATCTAAGTCCTTGCTTTAGCAATTCCTTTCCCAGTATAATGCTTTGAAAAGTATAGCTTTGGGCACCATTTTTCACAACCTCAAGTAACGATCCATTATGAAAGTACTTAGATTTTAGCACACTGCACAGTAATGGATCCCCATTTTGTATCAGTCTCCATGCTTGTTTGGCCAGTAGAGCTTTGTTAAAGCATTGCAGATCCCTAAATCCCATCTCGCCTTTCTTTTTCTAGTTACACATACTCTCCCAATTCACCCAGTGAATCCGGCGTTCCTCCTGCTTTGGTCCCCACCAAAACCGTGAGATTATGGCATCAATCTCTTGGCATAAAGTCACCGGTAAAGCAAAGCACTACATAACATAGTTAGGAATAGCTTGGGCTACAGCTTTGATTAAGATTTCTTTCCCCACTGAGAGTGGTTTTCCTTTCCAATGTTTCAGCTTCTTCCACACACGATCCTTCACCATGGCAAAAACCTGCTTCTTCGACCTACCAAGCACCGTTGGTAGTCCTAGGTACTTTGAGTGAGATTCCACTGCCTTTACTCCTAATCTTTGCTCAAGCATGAATTTGGTCTCCTCTGGCACATTTCAGCTAAAGGACATCTCAGTTTTGTCAAAATTGATTTTTTGCCCCGATGACATCTCGTATAGGTGCAGAATTCTACGCAGTGCATCCATTTCCGGACTGGTGGCCCTTCCAAAGAGAATGCTATCATCTGCAAAAAAACAAGTAAGAAATAGGTGGCGCCCGGTTACACACTGAGATGCCATGCAGGTCCCCTCTCCTCTCTGTAATTTTGATCAAATTTGATAAACTATCTGCACATATTAGGAACAAATACGGTGAGAGAGGGTCTCCTTGTCAGAGCCCCCTTGTTGGACTGAAGAAATCTGTAGGAACCCCAGTAACACGAACGACAAAAGAACTAGTGGTAACACATCTCATGACAAGATCAACCCACTCTTTGTGAAAACCTAAGCAAAACATCGACTTCTCCAAAAACCCCCATTGTACCCTATCATAGGCCTTGCTCATATCTAATTTGAGTGCCATATAACCTCTCCGTCCCAATGTTTTCTTTTTCATATAATGGAAGGTCTTAAAGGCTACTAAGGCATTATCAGTGATTAGGCGACCCAGAACAAAAGCATTCTGAGTAGGGTTGATAATATGAGGGAGGATAGATTTAAGCCTATTTGTGATGGTTTTGGTAACTAACTTAAAAATAACATTACATAAACTAATGGGTCTAAAGTGTTCAGGGAGAGATGGGTGTGGAATTTTCGGTATCATAACTATGTGTGTGGTGTTTATGTCTTTGGGAGATACTTGATGATTTAAAATGTTAAGAACAATATGAATAACATCAGTACCAACAATATGCCAAAAATTTTGATAAAACAGAGCAGGCATACCATCAGGTCCCGGAGTGTGAACACCCAAATTTGACCCACGAATGTTTTGCCAAAAATTAGATTCCAAACATGCCTAACTTGAGGTTAATGAGATAATTTAATTTTAAGTCAGGGCATGATAAGAATTTAATTTAGTAGAATTAAGGTACATTTCGTTTAATTGCTTGGGCTCTTTTAGTTGTTTTTAATCCAATGATATGATGATTCATTTTTGGGTTAGGAATGAGTTTAAGGGTCCAAGTAAATGGATTCTCCAGAGTTTGCCCAGCCCATTAACACATTTCTTGCAGGTTAATTTTAGCTCTGATTTTCGTAAAAAATCAGAGTTAAATCATCATTTTATGTAGAAATGTTGTTTTTGGCATGATTTAGTATGAAATAGGCATTAAGTTGTAATTAATCTATTATAGAATGATTTAGGGGGAGTGATAATCAAGTAATGGAGTGATTCTGGGTTGATTAGGGGTTAATTATGTGGTAGGATCAAATCAGGGCTGAATTAGGGGGATTGGGGGTGGAAAGAACGGGAGACATGCGGGGCAACTGGCGGTCATCTGGCGGGCATCCACCCAAGACCGCCGGCACTGGCGGTCAAGCAGTGGATGCGGTCATGTCCTCCCGGATTCGCCCAAATCTCCAATTTTGTTTCTAATTTCGATCCTACGCGGTTTTGGACCAGATTTTTGGGCATAATCTTCACCATTAAGTAGGTCCACGCCCCTAGGCTTACCAGAGCACTATAAAGAGGACCCCTCACACACATTTCAAAGGATCACAAACTTTTCTCACATACACACTTATAAGCTTGAGTGCTTGGAGAAATTTTACTTCTCCAAGCCTAGAAATACATTCTTTAGGAAGAAACTCTGGAGGAATTTTGTGGGAAGCATTAGCAGTAGTCCAGCAAGGAGGAGTCAAGAAGAGGATCAACCATAGAGCTTAGAAACGGCAAGTAGGTGGGTGTAGAACTCAACCCATTGCAAGAAGCTAGAGGAGGGCTACAAGAGGTAACACTAAACCATCTTTTTGATTGATTCTTTGCTGATTATATGCTGATGCTTTTGATGATGTAGGTGGCCGATGATAGCCTCCCACAAGTATAACGGGGTTGTTGTAGTACCAAGGTCGTCTCACAGGGATCTTTGTTAAGTACTATCTAACCAAGAAATTTATGATTATCTAGAAAAATAAATAATGTTGAGGGATTGATGATTAAAACGAAAACTAAAGCAATTAATTAAACTGATTAATATAAAGCACCTAAGACTTCGGGGAATTCCTTGCCAATATTTCCATACAATTAAGCTACACATAAGCAGGCCATGTACTGTCACCATATAGCTAGCCTATGTTGAATCTATGAATTAAATTCTGAAATTAAACTTCTTTAAAAGAAACGGGAAATCTAAACTAGATCGATAACCTACTCCCGTAGTGCCGTAAAATCCCTTCCTAGTTTATGTCCACTATGCATCGGCCAGTGCTGAAATAAACTAAGAGCATTAAGAAATTTCCCTACCTAATCTCCAATAAAAAGCACGCCTCTCTCGAGGTCGGTTTTTATAGCCCGGTTTATGTTGTTCTATAGGTAAACGACGCTGTCACTTAACGTTCGCCTATTATGGATTTATGCTAATTGGTGATCAAGCAACTAACATAGTAAAGATTCATAAACCGAATTAAAGAAGAATAAAATCTGAAAATAATTCTTTATTTAAATAAGCATGGAAATATTAACAAGTTCATCCCCTAATCCTAGATTACAATTTTAGCTAGACATAATTGGAAAGTAAATAACAAGTACTTGGAAATAAACCATAATTAAATTCAAGGAATAACTTACAAGAAATGGAGCCAACCTTGAACCAAAAAGGGACAAATTCCCAAGCCAAAACACTTCCAAAAAGCCAAAGCTAAAAGTGTTTCAATTACAAAGGAAAATAAAAGGTACAAGCCTAGTCTAATTGTGTGTTGCCGAATGTGAAGTGAAGCTTTTGTCCAGGAGCTAATGCCTCCCCTTGTCTTCATTTGTCTTGCTTTTTATAGTGCAGGAGGAGCAAGATTTGGTGGCTGGGAATGGTGGGAAGTGGCGCCAAAATGGGAGTGGACTTCTTCATGATTTGCGCCAAAATTGGGTGAATGGCCACATCTTCAACCGTTGCAAGTGAATGGAAAGTGGCTCCTTTTTGAATGCATGGGGTGCCACATGGTCCCTTGACCAGCATGGTTTCAGTTGTAAGAGGGGAGGACCACGTGATGTAGCTTAGCCAAATGCCAAATATAGGGAAACAAACTAATGCCTCCTTCCTTTAAGCTAGGTGACGTGGTGATAGTGCTCAAAGACCACTTCTTTGCTTGGTTTTGGGATGGACACGTGCTCCTCACCATACTCCAAGCCAAAAATAGTATTTTGTCCAAGTCCTTGGATGACATCAGCAGCTGAAGCCAAAGACCAAAGACCAAAGACCAAATGCCATGCATTTCATGCATGTTAACGTGAGTACCATTCTTCTAAGTTTGGGCTTTCCATTTCTTACTTCTTTTCTTCTTCACTTGAGCTTTGGGCCTCAATAAATTGATTCACTTTATTCTGGGCCATGCTAAAGAGGATTTTTGGGCCTAATATGAAGGGCTTCGTCATGGGCTGCCATGTGTCCATGGGCTGCTCATGGCGAGACGGTTCACATGGGCAGCGTATGCTGGGTCTGTACCTTTTGTTCGAAAAATGTAACTTTTATTTCTAAAATATATAAAAATTATTAAAAACCTTAGGAAAAGGAAATATAAGGACAAAAGGGAGAAAATGCCAAAAACGAGATGAAATAATAAGATAAATAATGTTTTGCAAGCTAGAAACCGTTGAAAGAACCCGTAAAATGAGTGCAAAATGCGCACTCATCACCACCCCAAACTTAAGGTTTTGCTTGTCCTCAAGCAATTATCGTGAAAAATGGGATGAAAACGTCTTCCTCGTTGGATTCATTGGATCCTACCCGACCAAAGTGAACATGAAAAATCTCCAAAAAGTCGCGAAGGTACACTCCGGAATCCGACCTGCAAGAATCATGAGAACAAGTACCAAATTGATCCAAAAATACACTTTGTTAGGCAGATAGTCCCGTTGATTTAAATTCACAACTTCCTCCTTGCTTGCTAAATGAATTTGGCATTTCGTAAAAACCCGGTCAAATATGCAGGTTCACTTCCCGATCTCCACTAATGGCCAGGAAGATTTTCAGGGATCAAAAGGTCTTTTATCCAGGTTGTAACGAGGCTCGGGTTATGTTTAGGAAGGAAAGGGATAAAGGAATTCAAAGGTGCAAATGCCCAAAAGGAATATTTTTACCGTAACATAGCCTCGCAGGACATTTTCCGGGCAACATCAAAGATCATTTGTGCGCGGTATGGAGAGTTCTTGTTGCCTTCTTCCTCTTCTCATTCTTCTTTTTGTACACACATCCACTCAATGTGAAGTGTTTTCGTCTCTTCTCTTTTTTTTTCTTTTGCTCTCTCCAACGTCAACACAGGCTGCTTGTGTTCTGCCTGTGTGTAGATGAGTCACCCCTTTTCTTGATATTAGGCGTATGTTAACGAGGTATAAATTTGGGCAAATGCACAAGCGTGGATGTCTTATGGAAGAAATTTGGTGATAGCCATAGGTCCAAAGGGCATAGATGGTGAATGTGGGTATACCAACGAAAAGATGGCTATCAAAAGGGCTCGAAATGGTTTACGAGGGTAAATGTATATACATGGGCAGGTTGTGCGGTTTGAGTGGCTACAAAAGGATGCCTTAATCCTTTCCCTGGAAAACAAACCCTTGCGAAAATTTCGCTTTGATCGAGTTATGAACCTGTTCTAAGACCAAAATTATGCCAAATGTAATTTTAAACAATAGGACGAGCTAAGCCAAGAGGTTAGTAATGAATAAAAATCAATCGGGAAAATATACCACAATGAGTAATTCGGTCAATTATGGGAACTCATCCCCGCGATACATGCAAACGGACACTCGTGACTTAATCGCGACACTCAGAGACATCCATGTACCTGAGTCGGGTTTGGCCCAATTGAGCCCAACGGGTTGACCTGTAACTTGCAAAAATTTATTCAAACAAAAGAAAAAACGAAAAATAAACAGGAAAAAAAAACCTATTATCTTGCTAAGAAAGCTAAAAAGAAATAAAAGGCCACAACTACTATGCTAAAAGTATAGCCACCCCAAACTTAAAACTTGCAGTGTCCTCACTGCAAAAAAATAGGGTAGAAAAGTCCGGAAAAGAAAACGAGGGCGGCAATCATATTTAGCAGAAAGTGAGCTTGCGGACCAAATTGTTTAAAACAAAATAAATTAAAACAACAAAAGAACTAAAGGAACCTGAACTTGTGGCTTTTTGCAAAAAGAATCGTGGGTTGCCTCCCAGGCATCGCTTCTTTAACGTCTTGTAGCTGGACTCGGAGCTCTTCATGCCGAAGGTGATTCGGGGAACAGTTTCACTACCTCTTGTCCGGTAGGCTCTCCAGGAAGATAAAGCTTGGGTAACAAGACTCGGTTTCCAATTCTGAGGTCTTGTTTTTGGACGCTACTCTCGCGCCAGTGTTTGGTTCCTTTTCTGGCAGCTTCATGTGTGGAGTTTGTTCCCAGTAATGGACATTGGGGCTCAGGAGGTAAAGGTCTCATCTTAACCTTCGGAGCATTTTCTTCTGTCACGTATTCTGGCATCTTATCTAACTTTTCAAATATCATGTCTTCTTCATCAGATGCCAGGGATAAAACCTCAAGTTGGCGTGCATAATCTGCTACCTCAGGATCTTGATCTTGAATGCCTTTACTATGGGCGATGCAATCCAACAGAGGGTCTGCACAGCCTGCCTGTGCAAAACTTTCTTCAACTACTTCCTCAACAATGTCAAGTCGATAGCACGAGTCGTCTGACACTCCTTTACGAATCATTTCATCAACATTGAAGCAAATTTCTTCAGACCCGACTCGTAGCTTCATCTTTCCATCCTTGACATCGATGATGGCACCGACAGTTGCCAAAAAAGGTCGTCCCAGGATGATTGGTACGTGGTTATCGACCTCCATGTCTAGCACCACGAAATAAACCGGGACGAAGAAGTTCCCAATTTTGATAGGAACATCTTCCAAGATTCCCACTGGATACTTGACAGACCTATCTGCTAGGTGAAGGGACATAGCAGTAGGTTTTAAATCCCCTAGGTTGAGCTGCTTGCTGATCGACAGAGGGATCACACTAACACTTGCGCCCAGATCACAAAGTGCTCTCTCAATGCGTACCTTCCCTATGTCGCAGGGGATAGTGAACGTCCCGGGATCTGGAAGCTTGTTCTGAATAATCGCACTACATTCTCCTGTCAGTGCCACCGTCCCGTAGTCAATCAATTTATTCTTTTTGGACAAGATGTCCTTTAAGAATTTTGCGTATGTAGGCATTTGGGATATGGCTTCTATGAACGGAATATTGATGTAGAGCTTTTTCATAACGTCCAGGAAGCGTCCGAACTTCTTATCATGCACCAGTGGATTGAGCCGCTGAGGGAAGGGAATTGGTGGGACATAGGCTTTCACCTCGTTTTGCTTTGCCTTCCCTTTATCGGCTAACACAGCCTGCTCATGCTCCGCAGGCTTGTCTTTCTGCATGGTCTGGCCATGCTCTCCCTCTACTACCGGGACTGGAGGTGGTTGTCGCTCCTGATATTGAGTACCACTCCTAAGAGTGATTGCATTGCATTGAGCGTTAGGGTTTACCTCCGGCTTTCCCGGTAATCTGCCAGGATTGCCCTGACTAGGGCCAGCTTTTGCGATCTGACACTTGAGATTGTTAATCTCGTCAGAAAGCCCTTTCACAACTTGTCGCTGCTCCTCCATAAATGACTTGAGTAGCGACTGCAAGTCATCTTTAGGAGCTGGCTGATACGACTGCTGGTATGCCTGTGTAGGTTGTTTCGGAGGATATCCGGGAGGACCTCTTCCGGCTTGGTTTTGGTTTTGGTTGGGCTGTTGAGGCTTCCAAGAGAAGTTAGGGTGGTCCCTCCAACCTGGGTTGTAGGTGTTGGAATAAGGGTCCTTCTGGACTTTCTGGTTGATGTAGCTCACTTGCTCTTGGTATGCTTGCTCATAGCCTCCCTCTGTCGGGCACTCCGAATAACCTCCTTCGCATCTAGCACAGGAATGGGATTGTCCTTTCCCATTCAACTTCAAGATGGCATCCAACTTGGCATTTAATAGGCTCACTGCGTCAAGTTCTAGAACTCCGGCTGTTTTTGTGAGCTCGCCTTGCCATTCGAATTTGTTGCTGGCGATGTGTTCGAACAATTCGTATACATCCTCAGCATCTTTGGCTAAGGCTACTCCTCCGGCTGCAGCATCAACGTGTGCACGGAGGGATTCATTCAGGCCCGCATAGAACTTCTCCACGATCATCCAATCGGGAAGGCCATGCTGTGGACATCTTCTCAAAGCTTCTTTGAATCTTTCCCATGCATCATAGAAAGATTCACTGGGCTTTTGTTTGAATTCCATGATGCCGTTCCTCAATGTCATGGCCTTGTTGGGTGGAAAGAATTTCTTCAGAAAGGCCTGAGACAGGGCAGCCCATGTATCAAACGTCCTAGGAGGTTGTGCGGTCAACCACGCCTTCGCCTTATCCTTGAGTGAGAAAGGAAAAAGACGCAGCTTGATAGCATCCTCGGAGACTCCATTTACCTTGATAGTATCATAGATTTCCAGGAAATCATGCAAATGTTGATTTGGGTCTTCCGAGGAAGAACCTCCGAAAGGTTCGTTTTGGACCATTTTGATCAGGGCCGGCTTAAGCTTAAAATTATTAGCTTGCACAGCTGGGCGGACCACACTGGACTGTGCAAGGGTTGCATCGGGGATGGAGAAATCCCGGACTGGTCTACGCGGAGGTCCGTATTGGACTCCCTCGATCTCCTCGATGACGCGTCTTACGTGTCCCTCCATCTCTCCTTCAGTAAAACTTGAAGAAACCTGAAGAAGAAATAGAAGAAAAACTACCCAAACGGGTGAAAAAGAAAATGAAAAATAAAAATCTAGATTAACCTAATCACTAAGTTAAATAATATTAACGCCGATCCCCGGCAGCGGTGCCAAAAACTTGATAGCCTCCCGCAAGTATAACGGGGTTGTTGTAGTACCAAGGTCGTCTCACAGGGATCTTTGTTAAGTACTATCTAACCAAGCAATTTATGATTATCTAGAAAAATAAATAATGTTGAGGGATTGATGATTAAAACGAAAACTAAAGCAATTAATTAAACTGATTAATATAAAGCACCTAAGACTTCGGGGAATTCCTTGCCAATATTTCCATACAATTAAGCTACACATAAGCAGGCCATGTACTGTCACCATATAGCTAGCCTATGTTGAATCTATGAATTAAATTCTGAAATTAAACTTCTTTAAAAGGAACGGGAAATCTAAACTAGATCGATAACCTACTCCCGTAGTGCCGTAAAATCCCTTCCTAGTTTATGTCCACTATGCATCGACCAGTGCTGAAATAAACTAAGAGCATTAAGAAATTTCCCTACCTAATCTCCAATAAAAAGCACGCCTCTCTCGAGGTCGGTTTTTATAGCCCGGTTTATGTTGTTCTATAGGTAAACGACGCTGTCACTTAACGTTCGCCTATTATGGATTTATGCTAATTGGTGATCAAGCAACTAACATAGTAAAGATTCATAAACCGAATTAAAGAAGAATAAAATCTGAAAATAATTCTTTATTTAAATAAGCATGGAAATATTAACAAGTTCATCCCCTAATCCTAGATTACAATTTTAGCTAGACATAATTGGAAAGTAAATAACAAGTACTTGGAAATAAACCATAATTAAATTCAAGGAATAACTTACAAGAAATGGAGCCAACCTTGAACCAAAAAGGGACAAATTCCCAAGCCAAAACACTTCCAAAAAGCCAAAGCTAAAAGTGTTTCAATTACAAAGGAAAATAAAAGGTACAAGCCTAGTCTAATTGTGTGTTGCCGAATGTGAAGTGAAGCTTTTGTCCAGGAGCTAATGCCTCCCCTTGTCTTCATTTGTCTTGCTTTTTATAGTGCAGGAGGGGCAAGATTTGGTGCCTGGGAATGGTGGGAAGTGGCGCCAAAATGGGAGTGGACTTCTTCATGATTTGCGCCAAAATTGGGTGAATGGCCACATCTTCAACCGTTGCAAGTGAATGGAAAGTGGCTCCTTTTTGAATGCATGGGGTGCCACATGGTCCCTTGACCAGCATGGTTTCAGTTGTAAGAGGGGAGGACCACGTGATGTAGCTTAGCCAAATGCCAAATATAGGGAAACAAACTAATGCCTCATTCCTTTAAGCTAGGTGACGTGGTGATAGTGCTCAAAGACCACTTCTTTGCTTGGTTTTGGGATGGACACGTGCTCCTCACCATACTCCAAGCCAAAAATAGTATTTTGTCCAAGTCCTTGGATGACATCAGCAGCTGAAGCCAAAGACCAAAGACCAAAGACCAAATGCCATGCATTTCATGCATGTTAACGTGAGTACCATTCTTCTAAGTTTGGGCTTTCCATTTCTTACTTCTTTTCTTCTTCACTTGAGCTTTGGGCCTCAATAAATTGATTCACTTTATTCTGGACCATGCTAAAGAGGATTTTTGGGCCTAATATGAAGGGCTTCGTCATGGGCTGCCATGTGTCCATGGGCTGCTCATGGCGAGACGGTTCACATGGGCAGCGTATGCTGGGTCTGTACCTTTTGTTCGAAAAATGTAACTTTTATTTCTAAAATATATAAAAATTATTATAAACCTTAGGAAAAGGAAATATAAGGACAAAAGGGAGAAAATGCCAAAAACGAGATGAAATAATAAGATAAATAATATTTTGCAAGCTAGAAACCGTTGAAAGAACCCATAAAATGAGTGCAAAATGCGCACTCATCACCCGATTTGTGCCATGTTTAGAACTACATAGCTTTGACCCCGATCACTCGGGTACGTAGGTAATCTCGATCTTACAACGGGATGCAAGCTAAATCTTCTTCTTCTCCCCTTCTCTTTATTTTCCTCACATGCACACTTGCACCAGGCATACTTGCATTTTATAATTGCACATAGTCTCGACCCAACACGAATGGGTGCCTAACACCTTCCCATCTGCGACGAACCCCCGATCCCATAACTTTGGTTTGCCATGACCATGTAGCCTAAAGGAGTCATATTAAGGTTTTTTTCCCAAGTTTTGTCCTTAATAAAACTTGGGTGCGACTCCAATGTTATGGGATTGACCCGAGGAAGAAGGTGAAAGGATTAGGTGAATAGGCCCAAGTGATTTTGGGTCGGGTATTCACACGGAGCTTTGGTTGGGTGCATTTGGCTTAGAGCTTCCTTCACTTCATCTGGAGTGAAAGGTCTAAGAAGTCTGCTGTTCATCTCGTCGGTCACTCTAGCCTCCAGCTACTCAGTAACATTATGAATCGCACTTGAGTTGGACGAAGTGAATAATCCCTGATAGTACTCTATTGCAATTCGGCTAATCCCATCATGACTAGTATAATTCTTCCCCACATCATCTTTTAATCCCTTAATTGTATTCCGCTTGTGATGATGAGATGCTTTTCGATTGAAAAAGGATATGTTTTTATCCCCATCTTTCAGCCAAAGAACCCGTGACCTTTGTTGCCACATTTTTTCCTCATCGGCAGGCAAGCTCTCCAATTCTGTAGCAACTCTGGTGCACTCTTGTGTGTTACCCGAACCAGACTGTTAGAACTAATGCCTCCTTGTCTCATACAGGTTTTGATATTGACAAACCGACTCATGATTCAAAATGATGACAAACTTGAAGCAAAAAGAAATCGATCAAAGAGCACAAACTTGAAGTAAAGAAGAGCACAAGAATTAAAGTGAAAAGCAAGAAGAATTAAGAACCAAATTGTAAAAGGTTAACTCTTAAATTTTTCTAAGATATTGGCTCAAAAAAAAATCAATTTTCCTCATGCATCAAATAGCATTTCTTTTTTAGCTATCAACATCGATGTTCTAATTTTAAACATCGATGTTCCTGCCTTCAAACGATTTATCGAAAAGTGGCAGTAGCTCAGAACATCGATGTTGGCTTCCCAAACATTGATGTTCTAATGACCGTTGCACTTAAAATATTTTGGCAGAAGCAAACATCGATGTTCTACTTTGAGACATCGATGTTCCTTCAATTGACGCTTTTAAAAAATTTTGGCAGAACTGAAAAACATCGATGTTTTACTTTTAGACATCGATGTTCTCATGAAAATCAGTTTTAAAATGTTTTGGCAGTTTTCCAAAACATCGATGTTCTCCTCTAGAACATCGATGTTTTAGTGACCGTTGGACTAAAAATTCATATTTACTGGCCAAACATTGATGTTCTGATGCTAGACATGGTTGTTGTGCCGTTATGATCAGAAACCTTTTGTAGCCTTCCATGCTATTTTGTCTAAAGGTGTTTTGGAAAGATTCCCCAACGGTCCTATAAGTTTTTAGACATATAAATAGAGTTATTACACCTCTGTTTATCAACAATAAACTCTCCATACATCAAGCATTCATTGATATACATTCATACAAGTTTTTATGAGCTAATATTCTTAAGAAGTGAGAGTTGCCTTATAGTGCTTATCTTGTTACTCAATATCCACTCTTTGAGAGAGCTTTTGTTTTGAGTGTTGTGAGTATTGTTATACACTTGAAGGGAGGATAGTTCCCTTGTTGTAATTCATAGGAAGAGGGTATTCTTTTTGTGTGAGAAGTCTTGAAGTGAGGTATCTTTAAGCAAGAGTGTTGAGGTTCATGTGAATTGAACTCTCAGGTTGTAAACGGTTTGTTAAGCACCTGGAAGCTTAACTTAGAAAGTGAAATCTTCGAGAGAGTCTCTCGGAAGACTGGAATAGCCACAAGTTGTGTGTGTGAACCAGTATAAAAATATTGGTGTCCTTTCCTTCATTCTTTTAATTCCGTATTTATTCCTGCAAATTTTCATTTCGTCCATAAAATGCTATTCACCCCCCCTAGCGTAGGGCATACATTCTAACAATTGGTAGCGGAGCCTAACTCTCTGAAAGACTTAACTGTTTGAGAGGAATCATCCATGAATTCTTCAAGCTATTTGTATGCAGGAATCGCTGAAGGACAATCCACCACCCGTCCACCTCTCTTTGATGGCACCAACTACACATACTGGAAGGAGAGGATGAGAATCTTTATCCAAGCCAAAAACTTTGCTCTTGGCTAATAATGAAGAACATAGAGCAAATTCCAACAAAGAAGGTTGGTGAAGCCACCGTAACAAAGAGAGAGGCGGAGTACAACGCTGAAGACATCAAGAAGGTTGAAAACAACGCCAAAGCGATCAACATGCTCTACTGTGCAATTAACCCTGATGATTACCGAAAAGTTTCATGCTGCACTACCGCCAAGTAGATGTGGGACAAACTGGAATTACCTATGAAGGAACCGATCAAGTTCGTGAGGCCAAAATCGACTCTCTCACTGCAGAATATGAACTCTTTCGAATGAAGGAGAGCGAGAAGATCGAGGAGAAGTTTGAACGATTTTCCAAAATCTTGAACAACCTTCATGCTCTGAAGAAGGTCTACTCCGATAAGGACTTGGTTAGAAAAGTCCTTAGAAGCCTCACTCCCGAATGGCGTTCCAAAGCTGACGCAATTTTTGAAAACATCTGGACTTCAAACACGACCATTGACGGGCTTAGAGGTAATCTTCTCACATATGAAACTACTATTCTTAAACCTTCTTTGCAGGAACCAAAGAAGAAGGATATAGCTCTGAAGGCTTCCACTTCCACGACCCATGAGCTAACCGAGATGGACTCAAGTGAAGATGATCAAGAATTTGGACCTCTCATCCGAAAATTCCACAAGTTCATGCGAAAACAACTTGAGAAGAAAGGAAGGAAGCAATCCGATCAGCTCAAGTGCTATGGGCAGAGAAGTTGGACACATCAAACCGAAGTTCCCTAAGGCAAAGCAAGGCAAGCAAAAGAAGCCCTACAAGAAGCAATGGGCATATATCTCTTGGGGAGGTGGCTCTGGTGATGAGTCAACCGACAGTGAGGAAGAGGAGATGGCCAACCTTTGTCTCATAGCACAGGAAGAACCGCAGGAAGAGGTAAGTACTTCTCTCCCAGATGAAGATTTTACTTTTGAAGAATTACAAAATGCCTTTGAGGAACTATATGGAGAATATATTAGTGCCTCAAAAATCAACAAAGAGTTAAAGAAACAACTCACAATATTAGGAAAAGATGTTGAGAATTTGTCTAGTGAAAATGAAAAACTAAAGGATGAAAACAAGTTTTTTGGAAAAAGGAGTGCTAACAAACCCGAGAGCTCACCTAAGGAATGTTCATCATGTAACTCTTTAAAGGAACAAGTTGAAAAACTTGAAACCACCTTGAAGAAATTTAACACCCCTCATAAGAACTTAAGTTCCACTTTAGATAACTTGCAATCAACTAAGCATGGACTAGGTTTTAAGAATGAACCTAAAAAGGAGAAATTTAAGCCTAAACCTAGGAAATCTAAGGCTCAAACAAATGATAACAAGACTAGTAGAGCAAACAAGTATAGAAAACCCAATAATTACTATCGACCTAGGAGAATGCATAATCCAAATGTCATTTGTCATTATTGTAATAGAGTAGGACATATAGCTCCTGTTTGCTTCACTAGGCATTGGGCACAAGAAGAAACTCATTACTATTATGCCTCTAACACTCAAGGACCCAAGAAGGTTTGGATACCGAAAATTTATTGAATTGCTAATGTAGCCATGCTTGAAGGCATCAAGTGTACTTTGGTATCTTGATAGCGGATGCTCCAAGCACTTGACCAAAGTAGCATCCATGTTCTTATAAATAAGGCATACAGAGTTTTAAATAAATTGAGGAGTCCCCTTATGTAGCACTTGTAGAAAATGATTCTCGCTTGGCGAGAAAGGATTTTGTGATGATTTTGCATGTACCCCTCACTCAGGCCAAAAGAAAGGGGGAATAATACTTGCTGAGAAAGCAAACATCGATGTTGGACAGTACAACATCGATGTTGGATGAAGTTCAGTTTCCGCCAAATTGGACCAGAGGCTGAAAACATCGATGTTTCGGAGCCCAACATTGATGTTCAATGAAGTGCACACTCATGTCATTGACAGAATGCACACAACATCGATGTTCCATTCCAAGACATCGATGTTCAGGGAGTAATGCGTTCAATTCCAGAATCTTTGCAACATCGATGTTTTTCCGTTGGAATCATTAAAAATTTTCTCCGTAGAGCTTGAAACATCGATGTTGCCTGACCAAACATCGATGTTTGACGGTTAATTTTCAAAAAAAATAGCTGTTGGAGGCTGATTCCGCTACTCCAACAGCTCTTTTTTGGCTTCCATATATAAATGCATACCTCCTTTCTCATTTCCACACACTACACTCATCACTCATTCTACTTTTACTCTCAAATTTCATTCTCTTACTCATTTCCTTCAAGCATGGCAGGTGGCAAGAAAACTTCCAAGGGGAAATCTCTCATAAAGGAGAAACAATCAAAGAAAAGAGGAGGATCCTCAAGCTCAGCTCCTCAATTTGCTGTGGAAGGCTCTTCTGTCTGGTTCTTTTCCAAAAACGAGCTCAATAATTACCAGACCATATTCGCCAAACGAGCAAGTGCACCCCCTCATCACCTTCCGGCCGATTACCCGAAAGAAAAGAAGTATACACAGATTGAAGGTCATCTTCGGGCATCCGGATTGTGGGAGTTTGTGACCAGAAGGCATTTCCAGTATAATGCAGACTTCATCCGAGCATTCTACTCCACTCTCCGCCGAGATGGTGATTACTCTATGCTCATGTCAACGGAGTACCCATCACTTTGACTTTAGAAGAGTTCGGGATGCTCGTCGAGCTGCTATACCAGGGTGAGGACATCTCATCCTATGAGGAAGACCATTGGGTCACAAACCATGAAGCCACTCTTCTAAAAAAGCTAGGCTTCACGGATATTGTCCGCAACCGTTTCGAGAGGCCAACGATCCATTCCATCAACTCGAAATACAGAGTCATCTTCCACCTTCTCACCCGAGTGATTAAGCCAAGAGTTGGAAATCACACCACAATATTCGCAGAAGATGAGAAGGTTCTCCATGCTATCATCCACCATGCTCCGAACAACTGGGCACGATTCGTGCTTATGCATATGTCAGAATATGCAGCACAATACAACGAGCATCCACTGCCATATGCTTTCTTGGTGTTGGATATTTTGATGAATGCAGGTGTTGATGCCCGAAAAGGCACACAGGTTCCTCACTCCAAGGTTTGGGTGATAAGTGACGCCACATTCCGAGTCGGATCATCCGAGCAAGCACCAAGGCCTGCCCAAGCAAAAGGCTCTCGTGCATCCACTTCTCGCGGCAGAACCTCTGCAGCCACACTTGACTCCATCGCCGACTCCATCCACATTCTACAATTAAGCGTCACCAGCATGAGCCGAGCAATCGAGAGGATTGACACGAAAGTTCAAAGGCAGGGTCACTCTCTTCGGTCTTACTTGGACTGTGTCAACTACGAGCCTCCTCCATATCACACGACACTTCAAGGCTTCAACTTTGAAGATGAGGGTGATGATGATGATGAGAACTTTGATGAGAATGTAGGTGGTGATCCAATAAATGTGGAGGATGATGAGGACACAACCAATAATGATGATGAAGAAGAAGAAGCTTTTGATGGACATAAATCTAATGACGATGACGGGAGCCAAAGCCCAACTTTCTGATCCTTTATCTTTTACTATCTTTTATGTCTCTTCTAGTTTGATCTTTAATGTGCAATTATTAGTTGATTAATGCCTCTTCAGTTTGATTATGTATCTTTTGCTCATCTTTTTGCTAATGCAAAAGGGGGAAGATTAAAATATATGCATCAAGTTAGGGGGAATTACCAAGTTAGGGGGAATCATGGCTTAACAAACATAAGGGGAATTAACCTCATTTTGAATCCATAAACTTGGCATATACTCTTATTTGTTTGTCATTATAAAAAAGGGAGAAATTGTTAGAACTAATGCCTCCTTGTCTCATACAGGTTTTGATATCGACAAACCGACTCATGATTCAAAATGATGACAAACTCGAAGCAAAAAGAAATCGATCAAAGAGCACAAACTTTAAGTAAAGAAGAGAACAAGAATTGAAGTGAAAAGCAAGAAGAATTAAGAACCAAATTGTAAAAGGTTAACTCTTAAATTCTTCTAAGATATTGGCTCAAAACAAAATCAATTTTCCTCATGCATCAAATAGCAATTCTTTTATCAATCATAAAAATGATTTTTGAGCTATCAACATCGATGTTCTAATTTTAAACATCGATGTTCCTGCCTTCAAACGATTTATCGAAAAGTGGCAGTAGCTTAGAACATTGATGTTGGCTTACAAAACATTGATGTTCTGATGACCATTGCACTTAAAATATTTTGGCAGAAGAAAACATCGATGTTTTACTTTGAGACATCGATGTTCCTTCAATTGACGCTTTCAAACAATTTTGGCAGAACTGAAAAAGATAGATGTTCTACTTTTAGACATCGATGTTCTCATGAAAATCGATTTTAGAATGTTTTGGGAGTTTTTCAAAACATCGATGTTCTCCTCTAGAACATCGATGTTTTAGTGGCCGTTGCACTAAAAATTCATATTTACTGGCCAAACATCAATGTTCTGATGCTAGACATGGATGTTGTGCCGTTGTGATCAGAAACCTTTTGCAGCCTTCCATGCTATTTTGTCTAAAGGTGTTTTGGAATGATTCCCCAACAGTCCTATAAGTTTTCAGACATATAAATAGAGTTATTACACTTTTATTTATCAACAATCAACTCTCCATACATCAAGAATTCATTGATAAACATTCATACAAGTTTTTATGAGCTAATATTCTTAAGAAGTGAGAGTTGCCTTATAGTGCTTATCTTATTACTTAATATCCACTCTTTGAGAGAGTTTTTGTTTTGAGTGCTATGAGTATTTTTATACACTTGAAGGGAGGATAGTTCCCTTGTTGTAATTCATAGGAAGAGGGTATTCTTTCTGTGTGAGAAGTCTTGAAGTGAGGTATCTTCAAGCATGAGTGTTGAGGTTCATGTGACTTGAACTCTCAGGTTGTAAACGGTTTGTTAAGCACCCAGAAGCTTAACGTAGATAGTGAAATCTTCGAGAGAGTCTCTCGGAGGACTGGATTAGCCAGAAGTTGTGTGTGTGAACCAGTTTAAAAGTATTGGTGTCCTTTCCTTCATTCTTTTAATTCTGCATTTATTCCTGCAAATTTTTATTTCTTCCATAAAATGCTATTCACCCCCCCTCTAGCGTAGGGCATACATTCTAACACAAACCCCCGTTTCTGTAGTTGCTCCAACTACTCAGAAGTCTGCTTTATTTTGCCTTTAATATTACCAATTGTGGTCCTACTCCAAGAACCAAGGGCATCCCCACATACCGATTCTGCAAAAGCTTGAGCCGAATTGCAACTACAATTCCAAGCATTCTTCACTACTGCTTCACAATCTGGGTTACACACCCATATTGATTCAAATCTGAATATTTTGCCTTGAATAGTTCTATCCCGTGTTGTGTGATTATGGCATAACTGGATCGGGTGATGATCTGATCGCAGTCTCGTAAGGTGACGGACTCGGAAATGAGGAAAGAGCAATTTCCAGCCATTAGTGGCTACAAAGTGATCCCATCTCTCCCTCATCCACACCTCCCCATCACGCATTTTCACCCATGTAAACTGATTATCATCATGCCTCAAAGCCTCCAAATCACACTCATTCAAAACCTCATGAAAGTTTTGCATCAACTGGTTGTGTCTCGGGGCACCCCTTTCTTTCTCATCATTAACCAAAAAGCAGCCATGGTTGAGTAGACTGTGTCCACAACTGTCTAATCAACTGCCATGATAACACCTTATTTTCCCATTCAGGCCACCCATACATACCAGTGCATCGCAATGGGCTTGCAAATTCAGCTCCTGAAACCTCTACGTTTATGTGGTGCAGACTAAGAATTCAGAGAAACCATCATATCATCCCGCCACCATAAAGATAACCCTCCACTTCTATGTCTCCCATCTCCTTCACAATTAAAACTAATACTAGAAGAAAAACCTAAACTATCTCTAATTTTATTAACTTCAAAAAATTTTAGTCGAGTCTCCATAAGAAACACCATACCAGGATCTTGATGACGGATAGTCCGCCTTAAAGCTCGAACTGTTGCCTGGTTCCCAATCCCGCAACAGTTCCAAGATATCAGATTCATTGCTCTCAGTGGGATTGCTCTGCACCTGCCGCCGTTTGTGTATTCACCTCACTCCTGCCCTTTTTAAGCTCTGGATGAGTTTCCACTGCCTTCTTGTCATCTTCCTCCCCCAACTCTCTTTTCTTTCTAACCGGTGAAGGAGCTGTGTCCTTATTTCCCTCCGTCTTCCTTGCCATTCTTTTCCACCGATTGATCTTTGCTTCACCTCCTACATCCTTATGTGGTAGAGTCAGTTCCGGCTGGTAATGATTAGGTTGCTGTGTAGGTGTGGATTTGGTGGCATCGGGCGTCGGCATTTGGGTTGTAAAGTTTACTGTAGGTGGTATAGTTGCAAGGTTGGAGACCAGAGGTGTGGGTGGTACTATCGGTGGTTGCTGGTCATTAGCAAAGATGGGGGTAGTTGGTGGGATATTCAATGTGGTACCCTGTGGTCGTGCTTGAGTTGACCTAGATGGGCAGCTATTGTTGGATGGGAGTATAGTTGGGTTTGTCTGTTTCAGTGGGTTTGGTTTAGGTGTCGTAGGGGGTTTGTGGGTCGGGTCTACCATGGCTGGGTTTTGACTATCAACTGGGTTTCCAAGTGGGATTGTGTGGGTAATGATTGAGTCACCCGATTGTGTATTGGGCATACTTTTTTGTGTCTGTGGGTCTTCTTCACTTTGAGTCCGTCCCCTTCTCCCCAAAGTTGATTGTTGACTGGCCTTGTTGTGGCCACTTGGACCTGACTCTTTCAGATCATAAGCAGCACTTCCCTCCTAGAAAGGGGATTTGACCCACATTTTCTCCATTACAGCTGTGACCGAATCAACACCTCCTGATTTCCCTCCCAAAATCTCGGTTGTATTCCTTCCCTGCCCCTCAGCCTCCGATAGTTTAGGATCAGACATTCCTCGTTTTTCGCTCACCGGAGAATCAGTATCCATGAACAGCACTCTTCGCACCGAGGCATGAGGGTTTTTGCGGGCACCTACAGATAATGATATTGATTTTTTTGCAGGTGATGCCCTTGAGAAATCCCCATATATGATGCACTCTCCATTCTCTCCCATAGTAGGCTCGTCATCACAATTTTTCAACGTGTGCCTGAGACGCCCACATGTGAAGCAGAAATTTGGCAACTTGTCATACTTCACCGGCACTGTGATAATCTTTCCCTTGCTAATCTACACTCGGACTTCAATTTTCAGGGGTAAAGAGAGATCTACATACACACGTACCTTAACCACTTTGGATTTGGCAGACAAAGTTTCTTCTTCTAGAGCCCTGTGATCACCCATTTTTTCGGCGATTTGCTTTATAACCCGCTCCTGACGAAGCCTAAGAGGAACATCATAGAGATGAACCCACATCAGGGTATGAGATGGATTCAAAGTCGATGGTGGTTCTTCCCCTGATAGCTCCTCCAATGCCAAAATATGTCGATCGAAGTGCCATGGTGCACCCTCTATAACTCTTTCTACATCCCTTTCATCATGAAACTGGAAAAGAAATAGTTTTGTCCCAATCTCTGATGCTTCTATACGTCTTTTAGGATTCCAAACCGTCGTTATTGTACGTAACAAAGCATTGGGATTGAAATTCTTATCTGTCCACAGTTTCCCAACAAAACATCGCTCCAAAGCCTTCTCCTGATCCTCTGGCAAATCTTCCAGTATCAGTAAATCATCATCCTTCAACGGGGCCTGATCCGTCTGTTCGGTTGAACCATCCAAAACATCCTCCCCTCGCGACGAACTCATAATGAAACTGAGCAGCACAGAACCTGTAAGAAACAGGGCAAAGAACTCCGAATGACCGAGAGAATTAACCTGCAAAACAGCAAAGACAAGACACTCCAGAGAAGATTAGAAACCCTAGGCAGCTAGGGTTACAAGGTTTCTAGGGAGACGAGAAAACCTAGAGAGAACCTAGGACAAGTTTTTTTTTTATAGTTATCCAGATTAAATATATGTTTGGTCCTATTATTATATGCTCGATGCTAAGAATGATTTTTCTAGGCTAATGACAATTAATACTATCCTTATACTCTTCTTAGATAATTAATTTGATCCTATTAGGTTAAAATAGAGATTAGCTGATGTGGCAGATTAATCGCATGTATTAACAATTTTGGTGGCTCCGATGTGGTTTAATTTTCAGACATATGGAACCCACATGCTAATTGAAGAGATTAGCATGCGAAGTTAGCTAATCTTAGTTTTAACCGGGCAATGGACCACATTAATAGTTTAAGAAAATTTGGGAGACATAATTAATTGTAATTAGCGCAAGGGACTATTCTTATCAATACAATATAGTAGTCAACCAAATATATATTTATTGTAGTTATACACACCCTTCAAATTATATTGTGTGGTATGGATTTATGGATTGGAAAATAGAATAGAATTGATGGACAGTCTTTTTGGATGAGGCCTTTTTGCACTGGATTTTTAAAAAAATTTTCTTTGGTTAATCAACGCGCATTTTTCATCACTTGATTGCTAAAGCATATGCATGAACCACTGGAAATAGCTTACAATTCATTGCAAACGTACTCATTGATTAATTTGAGTTGTCAGCTCTTGAATAGAAAAAAAATAGAGTTGTCAGGATTCGTAGAGTAACGCATTTAAACAATGTTGAGCAAGTAGTAGCTAGGGTAGGGACGATGATCAGATTCAGAACTAATAACTAAACTGCAGTGCTATATATATATAGATATAGATATAGATACACACACGACACATCTATCGTGTTTTCTTTTCAAAATTCAACCGACCATTTTCTATATTCATGACCCAGGAAAAAAAGAATAGTATTCTTGCGGCCAGCTGTTAGCTAGGCGGCGTTCATACTTCATATACAAGGCACTATATTTATAATATATGCATAATTGTCATCAATAAGTTGAATATCATGAACAGTCTTTGTTAGTTTTCAACCTATACAAAGTAAATGCAAGTGTAATGGGATTCTATGGGGGGCTATTCCATACAGGAATGGGATCATGGGCCTCCTCCTACAAACTATAACTAAGTACTTAATTTCTTCACGTGAATGCCATCAAATAAGTTGGTTGAAAGTTGCGGATAAAACTATATTAGTCCAGAGTGTTTTTTTTTTTTTCACTTAGATATATACTTCATTTATGAAACTTAGAGAAAGTTATATCCCAATCTTCCTTTCTTTACTCTCGTATGTCTTGCCTCATCCCAAATCCGTATGGGCAAGCAAAACATCACCAGACTAAAACTGTCTTCTTTTATTTAATGCTAAGACTAAACTATATGTATATATAAGATTAAATTGGAGGGAGTGAGTGAGTGACACTTCTAGACAAGAAAAACTGAAAAAGAAGGAAGAAGAAAAAATTGAACGCCATTCCTTTCCTCTTCTAGATATTTTGACTTGGGAAGAAAGAAGGATAGTGATGGTGCATTGCTAGCTACAACTCCTAGTCGTTTGGTGCAAATTAAATGGCTCTTTTAAGCATGAAACGTTCACTTACATGCCATTCCTTTCTTGTGCTAGATATACAGACTTGGGTTGAAGGATAGTGATGGTGTCTAGAGCTATAGCTATCACTCCTATAAGTCATTTGGTCCAATCAAGCTGTTTGTACTGAAATTAGCAAATTAATTTGGAGTGAAAATGGGATAGAATATTAATGCGCTATAATCAATAAGGTTTTCCCCCCTATTTTTCATGAAAAGCCATAAAAATTAAATTAAGTAGATCTTCGTAGAATATTTGGGATCATAGGAGTCCTATACCCTTGACTGATTTTGGGTTCCAACACAACGAAACAAATTTAGCGCCGATAGTTTGGTATAAAAAGAGATTTATATAAAAGCTTTTGGCCCAACAAAAAGAGAGATTTTTTTTTTTTGTTGAAACAAGGTTCAGGAGATGTTCTCAATCTAGGGTCACAACAGAGCAAACTAGTGAAGAAGATGATAACATATGGAATTTCACCCTTAGCCCAACAACAAGATCAAGTCTTAGGTCCAAGCCCATCCTGGACTGCCAAGGCTAAGGTCCAGGGAGAAGCCTTACGTCCAAGCCCGCCCAAGACCTCCAAGGCTAAGGTTCGTAAGACCAACTCTAGTTTGGACCACCAAGTCTTAAGTCCAAGGTGAGGAATTATGTCCAAGTCCAGCTTGGACCACCAAGGGGCTGAATTCTCCTATAACTAGACCTTTTGTACAACATCTCAAGAAACCTTGCTCATTCATCTAAATTCTTACTCTCTCTCTTGCCTCCTCTCTCTACAAAATCCTCTCTCTGACTTAGGCTTCGGAGTGTCAACCGGGGTCACAAACCCTGGACCTCCCTGGGTCCTACTCTTTTTTTAATCTTTGCAGGTCCTACAGGCAACCTTCCTAGGTCCTACTCTCTCCAGGTCCTAGTCTCTACTGATCCTTGCAAGTCCTACGAGCACAAGGACCCTCCTAAAGGCATTGGCGCCGTCTGTGGGAAACTGAACAAAAAGCCATGGCTTCTCTACTTCGGGAGTTATCGTGGATCCCATCCCAGCGGGTCTAGAACCAACGAAACTCTGGACATCGAAGGACCTCCGGCCGATGGAGGACCTCCGACCGATGAAGGACCTCTGATCGTTGAAGGACCTCCGGCCAATGAAGGTACGACAATGATATCCTTTTTGATAGACAGGAGGAAGCGTCTACCAACACAATGTTAAGACCTTCGTGGTGCCAAAAATATTCCTAATAACACTAGTGTAGGACCTACGTCCAATATAATGTTGGATCCCGCCGTAAATGGTGGAGCCAGAACTATTCCGAGTGACTCTAGTATTGGACGTACATCTAGTACAATCTTGAATCCCATCAACGGTGGAATCGGAGAAATCCTAAGTACCTCCAATACTGCTAATCAGCAAAGTAATGAAATAGTAACATGGGTGGAGCTTATGCAATTTAGGCAAGAAATACTAGCGGGTCTGCATAACTTACGAACCTATCGCCCATTAGGGGATACTGCTGAGGTAGCACATGAACAAAAGAGTTGGGAAAAAAGCCCAGGCACCCTCATTAAAAGGAGGAAGAGTAGGGCTCTGAATCAGCCATTCCTATCCGCCTCCCTTTTAGTGTAAATGTAGAGTATCCTGAGGGAGGTTAGGGTGTGTTGTCGAAATTGGCATGTTATTAAAGTGTCTAAAAGACCTTTCAATACAAGGACCTAGGACTTCTAGGTCCTAGTATCTCCACGAGGAGGCTCCCCGGTCCAAGGGACCTCAGCTCTAAGAATTCTTAGAGGAGGCATTAGCCACATCAAAATCTTATTCAAATAAGGTGATCTGCGTGATAGAGTCACCTAGAGTTGAAGAGAAATAGAGATGTACAAGGTCCTTCTATAGGAAGACAAGGGGCCATGAAGGAAAGATGAGGAAATTCAATACCCAAGCATTACACTTGTAGGTCCTTTACCCATTTAACAAATGCTTGAGCGTAAAATGCCCGATCTATTGGTAAGGCTAGCGTCCAACACAACTACCACGACCTTGGTTGTCTCAATGAAATGAGGACCTTATAAAAATAAGAAAGACGGAGGAGCTAGAGGTCACACCACACCATGAGCATCAAAATTTTTGCCATGTAACTTTGTAAAAGTCGTCTTTCTTGTGTTGGTGGCCCGTGCAACTCAAGTATTCACTCTTATGGAGAAAAGATCTCATTTTGTAATGAAAGTAGCAGCATCTGAAGTGATACCACCCTGCCGAATCAAAGTGTCTACATGAAATGAAGAGGTCTTCCATCTCTCTTAGAAGGGCCCCTTAAGACCAACGTCCTTTAAAAGGAGCGGACAAATTCCTTTTTTATATGGGATTCTCTTCAAAGAAGCTTCACATATTAATCTCTTACTCAGTAACTCGAGCTCCCTCTGTTAGAACTCATGCCTCCTTGTCTCATTTCAGGGTTTGGATATTGAAAAACCAAGCATGACTCACAATGATGCCAATCATGAAGCAAAAAGAAATCAATCAAGAGAAAAGAGCACAAGAATTGAAGAAACAAGAAAGAAGAGTTAGGAACTCAAATTGTACAAAGTTAAACACTCAATTCTTCTAAGACATTGGCTTAGAACAAAATCAATTCCTTTCAATCATGAAATGCTTTTTGAGCAATGAACATCGATGTTCTGGTTTTAGACATCGATGTTTTTGCCTTCAAAAAATCTTTCAAAAACAGGCAGTAGCTCAGAACATCGATGTTGGCATCTTAAACATCGATGTTCTCATGACCGTTGCACTTGAAAAATGTTTTGCAACAGCAAAACATCGATGTCCAAACTTGAAACATCGATGTTCCATCAATTGATGTCTTTAAAATGATTTTCGCCGAACCAAATGAACATCGATGTTCTTCAAGTAAACATCGATGTTCCCATGATGATGCTTTCAAAATGATTTCACCGAACCAAATGAACATCGATGTTCTTCAAGTAAACATCGATGTTCCCATGATGATGCTTTCAAAATGATTTCACCGAACCAAATGAACATCGATGTTCTTAAAGTAAACATCGATGTTCCCATGATCATCAGCTTTAAAATGATTTTGCCGAACCAAATGAACATCGATGTTCAGCGAGTAAACATCGATATTCTAGTGACCGTTGGACTCAATAATTCATATTTACTGGCAAAACATCGATGTTCCCTTTGGTAAACATTGATGTTCTCATGACCGTTGGTCCAATAATTCAAATTTACTGGCCAAACATCGATGTTCTAAGGTTAAACATCGATGTTGTGCCATTTTGAGCAGACACCTTTTTCAACATCCCATGCTATTTTGTCTAAAGGTGTTTTGGATTGATTCCATAACGATCATACATGTTTTGAGACATATAAATAGAGGATTTACATCTCTGATTATAAACAATCAACTCTCTACATTTTAAGCATCAATTGTCATACATACATTGCAATTTTTATGAGCCAATTTCCTTGAGAATTGAGAGTTGCCTTTGTAGAGCTTTATTTGTTACTCATATCAACTCTTTGAGAGAGCTTTTGTTTGAATGATTTTAAGTGTTGTCATACACCTTAAGAGAGGATTATTCCTTTGTAGCAACTCATAGGAAGAGTGTTTTCTTTCCTTGAGAGAAGTCTTGAAGTGAGGTATCTTCATGCAAGTAAGTAGAGTTTCGTGTGACTCGAGCTCTAGGTTTGTATACGGTTTTTTAAGCACCCGGAAGCTTAGCCTAGATAGTGAAATCTTCGAGAGAGTCTCTCGGAGGACTGGATTAGCCACACAAGTTGTGTGTGTGAACCAGTATAAATTTTGGTGTGTCCTTATTCTTTCAATTCCGCATTTATTTCCTGCAAGTTTTTGAATTTGTCCAAAAAACGCTATTCACCCCCCCTCTAGTGTAGAGCACCTGTTCTAACACCCTCTGCCTTTTACCTGTCCTAAACCCAAAGCCCCCAGCGACGACAGCTAAAACTTACTCCCCTCACAAAAAAAAACGGTATCCAGAAAATGAGGTAGGTAGCGATATGCTTTTTAGGACCTAAGATTCGACTTAACGCTTATTAATTTAGATGCATGGAGGAAGGAGTCACATATTTGGGATTTTTTTGAGGTTTCACTCAAAATCTCTTAAGGTTGGTACAAAGAGAAACCCTTGAAGGCCTTCTTTGAAAGAAACCCCATCATCCAAAACTAGATAACAACGAGACCTCCTTCATAGCAAGGACTATAGAACCACTTGATGGCATGGCGACCTTGGAGCAGCCAATAGTCGGGACTTTCTCCAAGGCAAGGAAAAAGAAGTCAAGGAACTAACAAGGGAAAACACAAAAATTGGCGTGTTTCATCTATTTTCGACAAAGTCAGAGATTAGTAAGGTGTTATGATAAAAATTTCAGATCTCGACCGATCCAACGTGGGAACCAAAATTTCAGGAGGGTAAACCAACTGGTCCAAAAAAAAAAGCACAATTGGGAAGGACCTTATCAAGGTTCTTATTTCGAAGCCTACGAACCAGGTGCACACTCTCCTACGCTCTAAACATGAACAGGTTGAAGAGGTTCCAACCGCAATAAGCTGAGGCACTCCAAGTTGGCTTTGCAAAAGAAGTTAAAACCACAACAAGGATCCTTAATTGCAAAACTCTTAAATGCGGGAACCCTAAAGACCTCTCAACAAAGGACCTTAGAGGCCTTTATAATGAGGAACCCCACGGTTCTCAAATTTGAAGGTTCCTTGAGGCCTCCCAAATAAAGGACCCTAGGAACTATGTTTTCATAATGAGAATATCTCTCCAACAAAGTACCTCTACAAAAGAGAGAAGTGTTCCACGGGTAATTTTTATGTAGAAAATAAATTCTCTTAAACAGTTATGGTGATCAAACGGAAGAAGAAGATTACAGAAGAAGAAGGTTGCAAAATTTAAGAGCAAAAGAGTTACTCCCTCATGTATGAGATATGGAGAATCTAAAAGTACTCCACACTCAAAGAATTGAAAGCGCCACAGGTTCTTTTCTTATATTTCATTTAATGCTCCTTTTTGTTTTTTCTTACAAATAAAGATTATCTAAAATCACCTTTTCTATTGACTAAATGAGCTCTGTAGCTTTGTTTATTGTTAAAATTTTATCAAAAGTCACCTTTTTTATTGACTAAATGTGCTCCGTAGCTTTGTAACTTCCTTGAAACTGGGGTCCTTCCCCCTTGAAGACGGAGGTCCTCATTTCGTGAGAAGGGGTCCTACCCCTCGAAAACGGAGGTCCTACCTCCATGAAAACGGGGTCCTACCCCCTAAAAAACGGAGGTCCTACCTCCTCAAGCACAGGGTCCTACCCCTAAAAAACGGAGGTCCTACCTCCTCAAGAACGGGTCCTACCCCTAAAAAACAAAGGTCCTACCTCCTCAAGCACGGGTCTTACCCCTAAAAAACGAAGGTCCTACCTCCTCAAAAAACGGGGTCCTACCCCTAAAAAAGGGGTCCTATCGCTAAAAAACGGAGGTCCTACCTCCTCAAGCACGGGTCATACCCATAAAAAACAGAGGTCCTACCTCCTCAAGCACGGGTCCTACCCCTAAAAAACGGAGGTCCTACTTCCTCAAAAACGGGTCCTACCCCTCAAAAATAGGTCCTACCCCTCAAGAACGGAGGTCCTACCTCCTCAAGCACGGGTCCTACCCTAAAAAACGGAGGTCCTACCTCCTCCAGAACGGGGTCCTACCCCTAAAAAACGGAGGTCCTACCTCCTCCAAAACGGGGTCCTACCCCTAAAAGACGGAGGTCCTACCTCCTCCAAAACGGGGTCCTACCCCTCGAAAACGGAGGTCCAATCTCCTCCAAAACGGGGTCCTACCTCCTTTAAAACGAGGTCCTACCCCTCGAAGACGGAGGTCCTACCTCCTCAGAAACGGGGTCCTGCCCTCAAAGACGGAGGTCCTACCTCCTCCAAAACGGGGTCCTATCCCCTCTAAGACGGAGGTCCAACCTCCTCCAAAGCGGGGTCCTACCCATCGAAAACAAAGGTCCTACCTCCTTGAAAACGGAGGTCCTACATCCAAAGAACCTTGAAGTCAGAGGTCCCGAAACCTCCAGAAAAATAGAGGTAGGAGCTAGGTGAGCTCCGTCTTCGAGGAGGTAAGACCTCCGTCTTTGAGGGGTAGGACACCGTTTTTTAGGAGGTAGGACCTCCGTCTTTGAGGGGTAAGACCCACTTCCCAAGTTAGTGGTCCACAGTAAGATTTTATGATCACAACTCAAGACTCTTGGTGAACAGCGTAAAACCACTGTAATTTGCTTGGCCATTTGAGGGTCTCCAGACCTCTGAACTTTGAAGAATGAGCAAGGTACCTTGAGATGTTGTACAGAAGGTCTATTTATAGGGAAATTCAGCCCCTTGGTGGTCCAAGTTGGACTTGGACATAATTCCTTACCTTATTTGAATAAGATTTTGATGTGGCTAATGCCTCCTCTAAGAATTCTTAGAGCTGAGGTCCCTTGGACCGGGGAGCCTCCTCGTGGTGATCCTAGGACCTAGAAGTCCTAGGTCCTTATATTGAAAGGCCTTTTAGACACTTTAATAACATGCCAATTTCGACAACACACCCTAACCTCCCTCAGGATACTCTATATTTACACTGAAAGGGAGGCGGATAGGAATGGCTGATTCAGAACCCTACTCTTCCTCCTTTTAATGAGGGTGCCTGGGCTTTTTTTCCAACTCTTTTGTTCATGTGCTACGTCAGCAGTATCCCCTAATGGGTGATAGGTTCTTAAGTTATGCAAACCTGCTAGTATTTCTTGCCTAAATTGCATAAGCTCCACCCATGTTACTATTTCATTACTTTGCTGATTAGCAGTGTTGGAGGTACTTGGAATTTCTCCGATTCCACCATTGATGGGATTCAAGATTGTACTAGATGTAGGTCCAATACTAGAGTCACTTGGAATAGTTCTGGCTCCACCATTTACGGCGGGATCCAACAATGTATTGGACGTAGGTCCTACACTAGTGTTGTTAGGAATATTTTTGGCACCACGAAGGTCTTAAGAATGTGTTGGTAGACGCTTCCTCCTGTCTATCAAAAAGGATATCATTGTCGTACCTTCATTGGCCGGAGGTCCTTCATCGGTGGAGGTCCTCCATCGGCCGGAGGTCCTTCGATGTCCAGAGTTTCGTTGGTTCTAGACCCGCTGGGATGGGATCCACGATAACTCCCGAGGTAGAGAAGCCATGGCTTTTTGTTCAGTTCTCCACAGACGGCGCCAAGTAAGGCGACCTAATGCGTGAGGACAACTGAAGTAAAAGCATATCTTGGAGAAAATAAACTCTAAGGAATATTGTTACACAATATCCCTCAGAGTTGGGGGCTTGTGATAACATATGGAATTTCACCCTTAGCCCAACAACAAGATCAAGTCTTAGGTCCAAGCCCATCTTGGACCACCAAGGCTAAGGTCTAGGGAGAAGCCTTAAGTCCAAGCCCGCCCTTCAGGAGGTTCCGATTCCAAGTATACTGGTTCAGATCGAACCTGTTGGTTCAGAATCCAGGTTCCATTCCTTAATACAGGTTCAGGTCGAACCTGGTGGTTCCCCGAGTTAAAGGGATATTTATCTGGAAGACATGTTGTAGAGTTCCATGGAACGAGTAAGTAGATTTTTCTTACTCTCTCTTGCCTCCTCTCTCTACAAAATCCTCTCTCTGACTAAGGCATCGGATTGTCCGGGGTCACAAACCCTGGACCTCCCCGGGTCCTACTCTTTGTTAGTCAGATCCTACAAGCAACCTTCCTAGGTCCTACTCTCTCCAGGTCCCAGTCTCTACTGATCCTTGCAAGTCCTACGAGCACAAGGACCTTTCCAAAGGCATCATCCATATAAAAGTAAATCCAGTATTTTTACAGACGATGTTAATGATGTGGAGATTTTGATTGAAACAATGTAGAAAAAATTTGGCTTGAAGTAGCCATTGGTCTACGATGTGATTCAAAAACTTCCTATGAATTTTTTATGATTGACTAACATTTATCCTATTTGTATAGGTAAAACATAAATATTTATTTGTAGATTTATAAAATATTCAGATTTTTTTTAGATTTTTGGGTGATGGTTGGTTCGCCAAAATTGTATTGGAGATCTCTAATTTGAATTTCTATGGCCGCTTTGGACTATTAGGTAATTATGTTGGCGTCGAATTTGATTAAACTAAGACAATGGGTGCGGTACCAATCGGCCACATTTATTTACTTTTCTCTCACTAAATTCAATCCTCCAACCGTTTACGACGACAAAAGACAATACTAATACAGTTGTTACTGTCGGTGATATTCCCAGACCAGGTGATATTCCCAGGCCATGTCAATTGAATAGTCACAATTCATAGTTCACTAAAAACTTGTCAAGTAGTTAAGTTATTATTAGTAACAAAGGATATACGCTAGACCGTACTTCGGATTTACGGGTATCCTCTCGACTTTTCGTGTGTGCTCCCTTCTAGGGTTTAGCCTTCCATCAGGGTTTTTCTGTATTTTGGATTGGTTTTTTCGACGTGATCTCCTCTCTACGAGGTCATGGCGACGTTGTTGGGTTGTGAACATGTTGAGGGTTCGGAGAAGAGGCGGGTTTGGTCCTCCAGATCCTACATCTTCGAAAACTAAGGTTATTGTATTTGACGATGAGGAGGAGGAGCCAGAATTGCCGACTTCCTTGTGTCTTGTGGCTAAGTTATGGATAGAGCGCCCCTTCAATGACAGTTTTTTTATGAATATGATGAAACAGATTTGGAGGGCGGTGCATAAATTGTTCGTTTTTCAATTCTTTCATTGGAGGACAAGCAGTGTATTCTTGATCAGGAGCCGTAGAATTTTGATGTTCATGTTGTCTTACTCAAGGAACTCACCCTTCAACGCTACAGCTTTTCACGTTTCCCATCTGGGATAGAGTATATGATATTATTAGATGATAAGGATTAGAGTTAATACGATCTAGACTTGTAGATAGAACTCTATTATGTAACAAACTCTTGTATATTTGTTCAATATAAGCAGCACAAGACTATCATGATAGACATCCTGGTATTCAATCTTTTATGGTAGCGGAGCAAGCTCTCATTCTTTGAGTTTCTTTCTTTCTGCAACCTTTCTTTTCCTTTCTAAATGGCATCTTCTTCCTCCTCTTCTCCTTCTACCCTTTCTGGTTCTTCTACTTCTTCATCCTCTTCTTCTTCTGCCCAAACCGTGATGGCTTCTAGTTCAGTTGTCCATTTCGTACTTAGTGTTAGCAACATCCGAAATTATGTACCCACCAGACTAGATTTTAGCAATTTTCTGGTTTGGCAAAGCCTCCTATATACTGTTGTTCAATCCCATCAGGTATTGGGTCATATTGATGGAACAAGTGTGCCACCAGATGCATTTCTTGCTGCTGAAACACCCGATGAGCCACCCGTACCCAATCCTCTTCATTCCCACTGGATCCAAATAGATAACACCTTAGTAACCTGGATCTATGCTACTGTTTGTCAAGATATATTGCATCAAATAGTCCGCCCTAGATTCTTCCCCACTGCAAGAGAGGTATGGTTATCTATAGAGCAACTCTTCCATGATCATGTGCAAGCCCAATACATGGAGTATCAGTCTGCCTTTGTCAATTCTAAGAAAGGTTCCCAATCTATGTCTGATTACCTTCAGTCCGTTCGTAGTATAGCTGACAACCTTGAGTCCATTGGTCGTCGGGGCTGTGACGATGATATTGTCATGCAAATCCTGGATGGTCGGTCTTCCCTCTCAGTATGGTGATATTGTCACTCTTTTAACTTCTAAAATGCCTCTCCCTTCCTTTTTTGAACTTCGGTCTTTGCTCCTAGCGCAAGAGGCTCGCAAAGCCAAACTTTCTTTCGGTGCACCACCTGTGCAGTATCAATTGTGTGATGATTTCAATCACACGGCAAAACATTGCGCTCAGCGCACCTACGCTGGACTTCACGAACAACAGGGTCCTCTTTGGTTCGCCGATACTGGCGCGACGAGCCATATGACCAACACGACTGATTCCTTGGATTCTTTTTAGGAATATCATGGAACGGATTCTGTTCAAGTCAGTGATGGTAAGTTTCTATCCATCACTGACATTGGTGTAAATTCTTTTCTCTTGGTTCTTATACCTTTCGGCTATTGGGTGTTCTTGTTGTCCCTTCTCTTACCAAAAATATAATTTCCATCAAACGTTTTGCACTTGATAACTCTTGTTCTGTTGTCTTTGACTCTCTTGGGTTTTCTGTGAAGGATCATCTCTTCTGGCGTCTTCAGATACGGTGCAATGATCCGGATTCCCTCTACTCGATTAGAGTTGCTGCTCCCGTCACGAAATCATCTTTGGTCGCTTTATCCCATGTTTGTGTCTCTGGTTCTATTTGGCATAGGCGCCTTTGTCATCCAGGGATTCCAATTATGCAACAGTTTTCACGTCAATTTTCAACTTTATGTACTTCTGATAATAAAGATCAGCTTTGTCAGGCTTGTTTGCAGGCCAAGCAAACACAACTTCCTTATCCTTCTCTAGAACCGTATTTAGGTCTTTTCCATGTTCTGCATTGTCATGTATGGACTTCTCCAGTCCTTTCTTTTACTGGTTATAAATACTATGTTATATTTCTTGATGAGTTTTCTAAGTTTTGTTGGGTTTTTCCATTACGTTCAAAGGCTGAGGTTTTTGAAAAATTTAAGCAATTACATGCAGAAATCCGTACCCATTTTAATATTCCGATTCGTTTTCTCCAAAGTGACGGGTGGTGGTGAGTTTTATAACCACCAATTTGATTCCTTCCTTCGTGAACATGGGATACGACGACGTTTAAGACTAATTTGAAATTGCAATGAGCTTTGGAAGCAAAATATGCAAGACTTGATGGAAGACATGAAGAGTATAGAGCTCGATCATTAAGAGTGACTGTAGTAAATATGCAAACACTTCCCACCATGTAAATATATAAAACCAAATACACTATTAACATGCTGCCCTCCAGATTAATCACCATAGAGTTCCATCAACATCCAAATGTAACAATAACCTAAACCTCTGGAGTGCGAATAATGCTTCATTTTGCATGGGTGACTCTGTACCACTCATTGCTATACTATCTAAAGTTCTCTGGAGGTTTCAGTTACCAACAGAAAACGAGAAAGACAAAAACTTTGAGGAAAAAAAAAAAAAAAAGATCCTCAAGCCCTCATGAGACGGAGTTGGTTTCAGGGACATCATCAAGGATAAAACGACCAAGTTTGCCCGTCCTAAAAAGCATAAGGAATTTTTTGGCTACCATTATACGAGCTTCTGACCTTTCATGGGGTATCTTCAACGCCCTCTGCAGCATTTCAAACTGCTGTTCTATAAGATTCTCCAAGTCATTCTCATCTTCCATATTACCCTTGAATTCAGTTAGACTTTTGTGGAGTGCAATTTGGACTCGTGTTACAAGATCCTGTAGACAAACCAACAAGCAACTAGAAGATTATAACAACAAAATGTAGAACGAGGTAGTAGAAGGTCAGCATCCTATCATGTGGTATGAAGTTACACAAACTGCACAGCCATCAGGAGCAATCCAAAATGAAATTCACTAGTCTGAGGACCAAATTCATTACTTGAACAAGTTATTGAACATCTAGCAATTTCACACGTACAAAAAAAAGGAAAAAGGAACACAGAATTCCTCTAAAGGAATAAGAGGACACTTTCATCTTTTTTGTTTCACTCTTTAATATAGACACAGAACTGAATAACCTAATACCGTAACAACTAAGCGAATTCTCCATTGATTTGCTTATTCCACAAGTTTTAACATTCTAATCCAAGAAATAGTATGTTAATATCATGTAAGAAAGGAATTAAAATTTCTGAACCGTAAGAAGTTTTTAAACCAAACAAAAAGCTCAAACGTTAAGCGTTGCCTTGTATAATACGATACAGAAGCTAAAGCCTATTCTTCGGAATTGGAGTAAGAAAAACACAAGTGTTAAGATAGAGACAGAGGGCGATAAGAATCAATATTAAAAAAGATCAGCCAAAGGTGTGCTATGGTATCTAAAAGGGAAAGCAGCAGTACTTTCATTACCTCAACATACAGCACATCAGAAACATCAGGAGGCTTCCTCGTTTTCGGTCGAAGATCATCAAGACCGTACTCATGTTTGTCCTCAGTTTCATATTGAATCCCATCCATTTTTCTTTTATTCCAGTGTTTCCAATTGAGAGGAGTACCACGCACATTTAAAACGGCCAACAAGTATTGTGCAATGCGCTCCTCACCTACAACAGAATCTTTCACAGACCCTGCAAATGCATTCAAGCACTTATTTCATCAAGTGGCGTGATAAAATATGTGGAGACAGGGTTCTTACACTTGATACCAGTATTTGTTTAAGCATGCTCTATGAGGTTGTTTTCTCAGTTGCCAAATGTAACTTGGAACAAAAGATAATACTGATTTATCAAATGCATAAAGAATCTATCAGAAATCTGAATCTTACATGTGAAATTGCTTTGTAGGAACTACATTTAGGCAATATTTATCCACATTGCATTAATTGATAATATCACACCAAAAAAAAGAAGCAAGCAGAAAATAAGTATAACCAGAACCACTTCCATATGCTTTCTCTGAGAGCACAAACCTAGCAACCAAATTCAAAGATAGTAACATAAACTTGTAGCAAGAGTGACATGGAATAGAGAGGAGCAATTCAAATAAAAACAATCTGAGCTAAGCAAAAGCATGTCACTGAAGTTGTGACAAATAAGTTTGAAATTTAGGGTTGAAAACCGCATGTACAATATTGTATAATAACCTCATCAAATAAACAAAAAATAGTAGACATAAAAAATAAAGCTCATGCATCAAGAAGGTGAGGACCTACATTATGGCATTGTGAGTTGCACGTCCTTGATTACATATTATAAAATGCATAAGAAAGTATTTAAACCTGAAAGGGCTAGCTTTAGACCCGTTTCAACATCAGGGATGCTAGGAACCAGCACACCTGGGGTGTCCAGTACATATATGCTTGGGCGATGAGCAATCTGGGTACACATTAGAAACAGGTGCATTCAACTTTTGACATAGGAATGCCAACTAGAATGGCAAAAAGAAGGGGCATATGAATCAGAATAAAGAATAAACTTTCATCAGCAAGATGAAATCAATTAAAAATTTAAAAAGAATATCAAAAAGGAGGAGATGGCAAAAGAAAGTTGGGAGGCTGGACCTAATAAAGATAGTGTAAACAGTATAAACTCTGAAAGAAATGACTTAAGGTCATCAAACAAAATCAATGCTAATTAACAGTGTTAGTTAGAAGGCTCCAAAAGCTTGTACCTCCGTTAAAAAAACAAAAAACAGAGACCATTTACATGACGAGGAAATTCATGCATTTTTAGATGGGAGAAAATGAGAGGGTACATGCATCTTGTTCAAATTTTTTTCAAGTTCTTAGGCACACTCCACAGTCACAAATACACCAGACGATTGTCTGTGTGAGCTTCTCTGCTCCACGGCAGGGGGTGGGAACAGAAAGGAGAAAGAAATAGCAGATTGAAAACCCTTTCACATCACAGCCCAAAAGAAAATTAAGAATGAGAAAATTAGGAAACCTTAAATCCCGCAATATCTTGAGTAACGCCAGGCAATGGACCCACAGTAGCTCGCTTCTTTTTCTCCTGCACTATGTAGAAATATTACAGTTATCGCCGAATGATAATGATTTTCATATTATTAGTTACTTTATGAATAATATACATCAACTAATTTTCTTCAAACCCGCATAGCTTACCAGGAAATCGAGCTGACGCAATCTGATGAATTGAATTTATTAAAGCTGATTTACCAACATTAGGTACACCAACCACCATAACAAGGAGAGTGGGTTCCTTTGCAATCACCTCTTTCAGTTTCAACTCCACAAGGTCAAGAAGCTTCAAACATAAAACCACAAGACGACGCCAGGAACAGATATGAAGAGATAGATGTTAGATAGCATACATCAAAACGCATTCGACGAAGTAGAAAGTGGAGCAGCTGCAAATTGTAAGAATTTTACTAGTATGAGGGTGTCACCAATTTGTTTCACTGACAGTGATGCAATTATTGATTAGACCCACTCTAAAAGTAAAATTGTTAGAATCCCAAATTTAAGTAGGGATTGAGCAGTTGCGAACACAAGAAATGATACCATATAGTGTGAGTGAGTAAGCTGAGCTAAGCTAAGCTAACCTTCTTGACAGAGCTCTTGCTATGGGCATTTATGGGGATGCAGTCCTGTTTGCACGTCTCGAAATAACTAACCCATTTCTACAAAACATAAAAATGAACATCAAAAAACAGATTAAAGACTAAGGTGGTGGAAAAGGGTATTATATATATGGTTTTTCATTAAAAAAAAAAAAAAGGAAGAGAAAGTAGAAGAAAAGAGGGGATTTTTACATGCATGATATTAGCATTGGCTAAATCTTTCTTGTTGAGGGCGATGACACGTCGTTTTCCGGAGAGCTGCGGCTGCAAATCCCCGTTGGCGGAGGACAAAGGAATCTGTTTTGTTCATAATAATAATAATAAGTGAAGAATTAACAAGTGGTAAGAAAAAATGAATAATAATAAGAAGAAGCAGATGGAGGAGGAGGAGGAGACGGACACGGGAGTCGCGGACTTCGACGACGAGGTCGGCGAGCTTGAGGCGGTTGCGGATGTGGCGGGTGGCGGCGGCCATGTGGCCAGGGAACCAGTTGATGGCTCCGCCTCCTGCACTAAACCCCATCTCTCCTATTCGCTTTAACCCTCTTCCCATCCTAATTAATGACAAATTAACAGCTTAATATCCTCTATTCGCCCCTCTCCTCTACAAACTTGATTTTTACCAACAGAGAGAAGAGAGTTGAAACTCCCTCCAGAAGAAGAAGAAGAAGAAGAAGAAGAAGCAGCAGCAGCTAAGCAGCCAGTAGCCGTTCCAACAAGTGTAGAAGAAAGAAGAGAATGTGGTGGATTGTTTTAGTTGGATCCTTGGTCTCTAAAAATTACGGCCCATTAGACTAGAATGTCTTATCATAATTGGGCCATTCTAATCTGTTCTTAAATCTATATCACTGGGCTTGGCTAGATGTGGTTGGTTGGTGTCCTTCCTGGGTATTAATAATTCTCATGATTGTCAAAAAAAAAATAATAATAATAATTAATGATTCTCATCCTTATCCCAAAAGAACGAATGGATTATGAATTTATGATTACCAACTATCATCTTCACTTTCCCATTATTCGACTCTACCTGGATGGTAAGCCACAAAAGAATCTCATTATAAATCTGATCGAAGCACAGAAAAGGCAACAAAAATTCCATAATGCGGAAAATGCTTTCACGGTCTCACAGGAGATAGAAGCCATATCGTTGTCCTGATAATCAGAGATTTTTTTTTCTGCACAAGTTTTTTGTAATTGTGAGAATTCGAGAAATTTTATAGTGGAGGACTCCCCAAGTTTCATTAGTTGTAGAACTGATCTTAAATTTGATTATATTAGAAATAACTAAATTATTTAAGTATATAAATTGAATGTGCAGATTTATTTCTTAAATAATACATGATAAATTAGAAAAAAAATATAAATCCAAGGAGGGAAAGGGGGAACCCATAAGGTAAATTTGACAAATAAATAAACCTTAAAATAGAAATAATGAACCTTAAATATATTTTGTTACCATAAACTGGGAGTCTACAACTAATGAAACTTGGAAAGTCCCCATAATAAAATTTTCCGTGAGAATTCTTCAATAACAAAATTATTTTTTTTTTCCTTTAGCATTACTTATCAGAGAAGATATATATTAAATTTGAATATCACATCACTCGTGGAACTAAGTTACCTTTTTAAAAAAATAATTTTTTATTTTTTTTTGTGTGTCAAATTTTTTATCTTTTAAATCCGAATTATTGGGTTAATTTTAATGTCTTATTTTATTGAACAGGTTTCATCCTGCCCTCTATTGGTATTGGAGAAGAGCCCAGTCCAGGCTCTTTTGCTACTTCTAGATGACTCACCACAATATTTATTTATGATCAGAAACCAAAACTATGCGTGGGATTACGTCACCATCAACTGCGAAAAGGAAAAATCAAATCCAAGAAATCTGAATGACATACAGAACTTTTTCCGGAATGTTAGGTGGGAAGAAACCCCAGACTGAGGTGTAGGATTAGAACGATGACTATGGTCTGAGATTGAGGAAATTATATTCCACATGACACACTTTCTTATCTGGAATTACAAAATAAGCGGACATTAATTAGATTTGCGGACCATGGAAGAAGTTTTGTTGTCACCAAAGGAAAGGATCGATATATACAAAAGGATGTTTGAAAAATCTTGCTTAGAATGTTGTTACTTTGTTTTGTTAAGGTAAAGCAATAAATCTTGGATTTTCTTGACCAAAAATTGTGGCAGCACAGAGATCAGCAATCCAATCTTGCTCCCATAAATGTAAAGGTCACCCCTAACAGGAAAAAAACCAGTGTCATGAACCTAGCTAACAGTGGACCAGCGGCTAGAAAATCCGGAAAGGTATGGTTAGATTCTTCTCTTTTCAGTAAATATAGTGAAAACTTTCTCCATGGTTGTTCTTGCTTTGATTTATATCTTTCATGGTGTTAATTTTTTTCCTTGTATTTCACCGTTAGTTTGTTCGATTTTAGTTCTGCAAGTTGTTTTCGTTTGATGCTCACCGATGTAGATATTCTTAGTTCTTTACGCTCAGTATGCACATGGAAAATCTGCACATAAAATTGAGCCAAGGACATTTGTTTTTCACTAGAAGAATATCTAGTGGACTACCATTGGCTTATACCAGCTTGAGTCAAGGACATGTGATATTGGATTGCACTTTCTTATTTATTTTAAAAAAAATTATTGTCCTTAACATCTCTTTGGTATAAATTATTTGATACTTGATCTCAGGGTGAATGCTAGAGTAGTTTGAAAATTTTTCTAATCATAATTGCGGGATCTTAATGTATGGTACATACTAATTAGTACGACAAGGGAAAAGTTGGTGTGCTGAACGATTATCTATTGTTTATCATTAGATGTTTCATCTAATACAATGCTGTAAATTAAGAGAATCAATCAATGAATCTGTTTTGGTAGATCAAAGAAGGATGGGTCGTAAGAAAGTAACCATGGAACTTATAAGCAACGAGAGGACTCGTATGGTGACCTACCATAAGAGAATGAAGGGCCTGATGAAGAAGATGGAAGAGTTCCATGTATTGTGCGATGTAGATGCCTGTATGATCATCATAGGGCCAAAGTCCAAGCATGGACCTGCAGCTGGTGCAGTCGAGACTTGGCCTCCGGATCGTGACGAAATGAAGCGTATAATCAACAGATACAGGGATAAAGGATCCAGTATTCGGATGAGGAAGACACAAAATCTTTCTGATTACTTTGCTGCCCGCAAGCAGAAAGTTGTTGACGAGGTTGCTAGACTTCGGAAGGCAAAGATGGAAGCAAGATTCCCCCGGTGGCATGCGCATTTCGACCTTCTTTCGGTGCAGCAACTCAAGGCACTTGATTATGTTCTTGATGTGAAACTTGGACTCGCAGAAAGGAGGCTTTTGGAAATGAAATGTAAACGCAATCAGTTTTTGATGGATGAGATTGCCTCCGCATCTGCAACGGGGAATATAGGCGCCCCTATTTTCCCTCATTTGGGCCCAACACCTTCAAATTATGATCACAAGATGATGGTGCCCTTCAATGCTAATCCAACCTTTAATCCAATGATGATGATGCAGGTGAATGGTACAGACTCTACCCAATTTGCAGGGATGACAAGCAACATCAATAACGTTCCTTGCTCTCCAATTAAAGACCCGGCTTCTTATTATCCAATGGCTCCCCTAGGGGAGAATGCATTGTTCAACTTCGCTGCCGGTGCATACACTATGAGTTACGGTGGTCCATCATTGCCCTTGCTTCCCTATGGACAGCCTCCTATGAGCCTTAGTGTGTTTCCTCAATTTTCTGAAACCTGTGAGGTGAAAGGATTTGAAGAGGACAGGACTAATGGCAGACTTTAGACATCTTGGATTTGGAACTTCCAATTTTAAGTTTTCTGTTGATTTGTTATTAGTATTTCCTCTGCCTCAATGTTGTTTGGAGTTCATATGGGTTCAGGTTTGCATGTCATACATTAATAATGGGCAATTTGAATTTCCATTTAACTTTCTGCACCATAAATCTATGAATTTTGGCTTTATGTACTTAACTGTCTTAATGGCCTTAATGTTGCGTGCATCAAAAGAGGTTGAATGGTTTTGGTGGGTTGGGCTGAAATGGATTTTATGTGCCGCAGCACAAATCGAACTTTGTGTCCAGCTACCAGATTTAACACATTGTTATAAAACTGTTAATGAATGTCATTATTCTACCTAACAACACAGTACCCCTCCCCTCTGTTTTCTCTCCTATATATTGTATATATTGTATCCTGTAATGAAGAAGTGGCTAAGCTTATCGATCATCTTCTTCCTTCCTTCTCTACTTCTCCATTTTCTTCTTCAAATACACAATCATTTACAACATCATTTATAACACGTTATCAGCACGATAACACCTCTACCGAGCAAGAAAGAAAAAAAAAACAAACCAGAAAAGAAACGAAAAAGGAAGAAGATGAACATGGTGCACACCCGCCCCTGCTACTGTTCACGCGTATGGGATGCGCGCCCCTGCTCGAGCCACCGCCACCATCGTCCGCATCCTCACTCCGTCGCCGACCTGACGGCGCCTTCCCCGTCCGTTTCCGCCGCCCGACGTGCCGTCCACAGCCTGTGACCCGTCGGCATCTCCTCGCGACCCGAATCCACTGCAGACCCGCCCGTCGTGCGAGCCGCAACTACTGCCGCACGTCCTCCAGCCTCCAGCGACGCCACGTCGTCAAGCAGTCGTCCTGCTCGCGTCCCATGCTGCGCGCCTCAGCCGTCGCTGCTCTCACGTCCCCGCCATTTTCCCATCAATCTCTTCCAAGAATACTGCTCCCCAGTACTCATCACTTGCGTCTGTCTGGAGAATTTTGGGAGTATGACCAGTCATCTAAACTGTCTCAGTGCACGTTGAACTCTTCAACTGCTGAACAATATGTAACTACGGAGATTCCCCAGGAGTTTATCATTGAAATCAAGAATCTTTGGGAAAGATGAGTTGTCCATTTCCACAATAAAGTGAAAATTTACCAGATAAAATTCATAATTTACTGTGCCCAAAAATTGTTGATTCTGCTTTTGTGTCAGGTTATCATCTGGAAAGTGGAGCAATTCTTGCGCAATGTGGGGACACCCGATCGTTCCTTTCTCACGCCGCCGTCCTGCTGCTACTACCGCTGCTCACTGCACCTCGACGCCGGCCTCACCGCCTTCGTCTTCCCTCGCGCCGCGCTCCTCTCCGCCACCAGTAGGCGACGCGAAGCCACCACAGCTCGGCTTCCCCTCCCTCGTGTCCGGTAAGTAACCTGGTAACCCGGCTGTGCACGTGGGTCAAGGACAGACCCGATTGGGCTGACCTTGGCTGGACTCACTGCCTTGGCCTGGGTTGACCAACCTGGGCTGTTGCAGAAGCCTACTGTCCACGACCCAGCCGAGCTTAAAAAAAAAAAAAGGAGGATAAATAAAAAAATAATAATAATTCTGAAAAGGATTTTTATTTTGGAAAAATATATATATATGGTAACTAATAGTAGTTATGAAAATAATGTTGAAAAGGGTATTATCAAGTATATTATACATAGAATAATAATCGGATATAATTATGGTATATATTTTTGACACATGGAATATATGGTGAATAATGATGATAATGATAATATATTATGCATATCAATTTATGTGTATTATTATGCTATTATTGTTGGGATTAAAGCGTTTTTTGGTCCCTGTGTAAGGCCTCAAAGTTGGAATTCATCCTCGTGTAGGATTTTGGCCTTTTTTCATCCCTGCGTTCGACTCTTTTGGTCTCTCCGGCCGGAATCCGTCTAGAATCGCTGATGTGGCACATTTTCCGGCGCCACATCAGCTTTGTGGGTCTCAAAGATATCAGTACAACCAAAAAACCAAACCCATTCGACCCGAACTGTTCGCCCACCCAATTGACCCATTGATATATTTTGTCTAATTATAAAATCAATTTATAATATAAAATAAATTATGTTGTAATATGTTATAATTAATTTAATAAAGTATATCTATTTGTCAAAAAAATAGAATATAAATTGAAATATATTTTTTAGTATAAATGATAATTTCTCTTTTCTCTCTCCCGATTCCCCACCATCTCTACCTCTTCTCAGTTCCTCCTCGCCCTCTAATCTTCTTCCTCATTCATTCACTATCACCGGAGTCATCATAACAGTCGCTGCGGCCAGGTGGATCGAGCGTCAAAGGCCATGTGAGCGCCGGCTGCTTGGACGTGGTGGGTCTTGGGTCGGTGTTGCTGACGGTGGAGGTGTTGCAGCGCGTGGGTGTGTGTCGCGCCGGCTTCTTGGACATGGTGGGGAGCAGCGGCGAGGTGTGTAACAGCCCGGGTAAAAATTTACATTTACCGGGACTGTAAAAACGCTTTGTACAGTAATTTACCGAATAAAAATAATCTTGGGTAATTATTTCAGGGTAAATTATGCATCAGATTCTGAAACCGACCTTTACCCCACGCTCGGGATTTTTCTGCGGATTTTACGGACCAAAGTTGGAATTTTCCGGGTCCAGGAATCCTCAGAAAAGTCAGCTTTATCCTCGAATTATCGGACCAGGAATAAGTCAAGGGGGTATTATTGATATTTTCTGGACCGGACAGGACACGACTGCATAATGCAGCCGCCTCCTCCTGTGTGCCCGTGAACTGCCTCCTGTGTGACTTGTGACCCTGCATGATTTTTTTTGCCGTATTCCTCACCTGCCTGCTTATACACACCAAGCCACCCAGTTCTCTTCATTCTTACCCTGCAAACTCACTGCCTGCAAACTCCACCTGCATAACACATCACAACACACCTCCTTTTACAATTTCCCTGCAAAACCACACGACACCAAACACAAATCATCCAGGAAGAAAAAAAAAGAGAGAAAAGAAACTAAAGGATAAGTAAACAGAAAAGAAAAAAAAACAAAAAAAAGAAGAAAAAGGGAGTAGGGCTGCCGGACACCACCACACACCGCCGACCTCCCCATCGCCCTTTCCTCCTCTCACGCGTGCAAACCCGACGGGTCGGACCTGTGCACGCCGCCGCTGCCACCGCACCCTTCCTTCACCGCCGCCGTTCGAACGAAGGAAACCAAGTGAGCTCGCCCCGCTGCCGGCCTCTCTCGTCACGACCACCTGCAGATCGCCGCCCGCCCAGAAGAAGCCAGCCGCCGCTCTCTCTCCATCTCCGAAGCGCGTCGCCTTGCTCACCGTCGCCTCGAGCCTCCTCTTCCGTGTCGTCAAGCAGCCGCCCTTGCTGTCAACCTCGCGCCACCGCCACCGTGAGGTGAGTACAGGAGCTGGGTTTGGCGTGCGGGTCGACCCGCCACAGTGGGTCGGATCCGGATGTTGATGGGTCAACAGATGGGTTTTGGGTGCTTGGGCTTGGGCTTGGACCTTGAAAGTGGGCTTGGCCACGCGGGCCTGCGCCTGGGCCTGGTGCTGTGCAGGCCTGGCTGACACTATTCATGGGCCCAGTCTAGTAAAAAAAAAGAAAAGAGAAAATAAATTCTGGAATGAAGGAAAAATAATAATAAATAAATAAAATAAATAATTGGAATAATTTAGGAAATATATGGATATTAAAGGGAACATAATTACTTTGAAATATGTATATATATGGTAAATAATAATATTTTGGAAAGTACATACTCAAGGAAAATAAATTGGAAAGGGTATTATCAAATTAAACACGTACCGGAATAATAACCGGATATAGTTATGGTAAATATTTCCGGCCCATGTAATTAAATGGTGAATTATGACGATAAAAGAAATAACCCGGGGAAGAACCGAGTTAGCGCAGTAATTATTTTACGGCTTATAATATTAGTCGAGCATTTGCATATCATCTTATATGTGCGTAAATTGTTGTTTGATATAGGAATTGATAACGAGCAGTACCCCGAGGAGCCTGAGCTGGAACACTTCGAGGACTATCAGGAATAGAAAATCGGCTAAGGTGAGGATAAGTAATTATTTATATACTGCCGTAGTACCAAGTTGCTGTTTGTGTGTTATATGCTTGAATAAAGCTTGTGGTTGTGAATGGTTGCTGTGAATTGTATTTAAATGATATTTGTTGCTGTTGATGTTGCTGAGTTGATGCTACTGTTGATGTTATTGGTAATGTTAGAAATGTTGGTACTAGTAGATTATTACTGTTGTTGTTGTTGGCTGTGATATTGTGGGAGTAGAGTACCGAGGGTACCGGTTAATTGAGTTTATTTTATCCAGACGAGCGGAGAGGCTGTGAGCCTGCTCGGGATAATGAGAGAGTGGAGGATAATAGTAACTAAGTAACTAGGAATAATAAAATTGGTCACACTTAGACATCTAGTAAATCACAGTTAAATATTGGTTTAGCCAGATGGTAGTCTTACTCTTATGGTGCTGGGGGAGAGTGTGCTTGGGGTCTTCTCCCTGTCTGTACCAGTTTTTATTTTAGGCGCTGGGGGAGAGTGTGCTTGGGGTCTGCTCCCTGTCTGTGCCAGTTTTACGTGGAGGTACCAGGGCGGGGTCCATGGGCTAGCTAGCTTGACTACCAGGCGACGGCCATCATTTAACTAGTGATAGGGGCCCTGATAATAAAATTTGTATAGCGAGTCTAGGATCACAGAGTGTATTATTTAGGGTTCGTATGAACCTTAGGTATTTGCTGCTGTTGTGACTTGGTTTATTTACGGTTATTGTATATGTATATTTGCTTGTGGATTTTACCCGGTGAGCACTTCGGACTCACCCCTCGCCTGCGTGACCTGGTCGCGTAGTTTGATTGTGCGTAGCTCAGGAACCTTCGAGGCAAGCTGTGGCGCACCCTCTGCCAGGCCCGGATCCATCCTGCGATGCATCATGTTTATATCATTGTCTATTGCTGTATTGTATTAAGACTTCCGCTGCTTGCATTTAATAACTTTGTGGATTGATGCTTGTTGTAATAATGTTCCCGTACCGGATCAAGTACGATTGATGTATTATGTACTTTTATTGTATTAAATCTGTGGGTTGTGATATTTACCGCTGTGGTTATTGTAATAGTACGTGGTCCCACGTGTTTACTGTGTATAACGGTAAATACGGATCTGGGCGTTTCAAGGTGAGCGACGAGGGGGCGAGAGGCTGGGAGGAGAGCGCTACCGCTCTGTGTTGGTTGATGATGGATGGGGCCGGCTGAATGGCAGTCGCGTCGCCTGCTGTTGTGGGCCGCGGAGGTCCGTGGTGGACAGAGCGGGCGGCTAGGCGGAGGGCTGCGATTTGTGAAGAGGGCTGCCGGAATCGATGGTCGCCGCTTTGGAAGTTGAGCGAGGAGGCGGTGAGCGGCGGCTCCGTGGAGAAGACCGCCATGAGATGGGGGAGGCAACGGCGCTGCGAGAAGCCGTCCTTCACCGAGCCTCTCCTCCGCCAGGGCCCTGAGGTCCACCGTGTTCCTCACCAGCAGCATCAAAGACTGCCAGCTTCCGGATGAGACCCACAACGAGTACGAAGTGACCTTCTTCGACACCAAAGTCCACACCCTCGTCACCCACACTGCCTCCGTCGTCAACCAGTGGCTCCACCAGGTCAAGTCCTCCTCCTCCTCCGCCTCCGCTGCCGGTACCCAACCTACCTCATGGTCGGCCTCGACATCGAGTGGCGCCCTTCCTTCAACCGCCACATCTAGAACCCCGTGGCCACCCTCCAGCTCTCCGTCTCCTCCCACTGCCTGATCTTCCAGCTCGTCCACTCCCCCGCCCTACCGCCGTCGCTGGCGGAGTTCCTGGGCCACCCACGCCACGTCTTCGTTGGGATGGGCATCGAAGATAATAACAAATTAATTTTTTAGCCCTCATTAAATTAATTTTTTAGCCCTAATTAAATTAATTTTTTTGAAAAATTAAAAGATAATAACAAATGGAAAAAAGTAAAAGGGAAAAAGATTTTTTTTGGAAAAATTAAAAGAAAATAACAAATGGGAAAAAGTAAAAGGGAAAAAGTTTTTTTTTTTGGTAAAATTAAAAGATAATAAAAAATAAGAAAAGGGAAAAAGGAAAAAAAATTTGGAAAAATTAAAAAATGATAACAAATGGGAAAAAGAAAAAGGGAAAAAGTTTTTTTGGAAAAATTAAAAGTAATAAAAAGTAAGAAAAAGTAAAAAGGAAAAAGATTTTTTTTGGAAAAATTAAAAGATAATAACAAATGGGATAAAATAAAAGGGAATTTTTTTTTGAAAAAATTAAAAGATAATAAAAAATAGGGAAAAGTAAAAGGGAAATTTTTTTTTTTACTAAAATTAAAAGATAATAACAAATGGGAAAAAGTAAAAGGGAAAAAAATTTTGGAAAAAAAGAGAAAAAGAAAAAAATAAAAAATCTATATAAGTGGGTCAATGGGGTGGGCGAACGGGTCGGGTAGGCCTGGTTTTTTGTTTTTGGTTTAACCCTGACATGTGGGCCCCACAAAGCTGATGTGGTGCCTAAAAATTTGCCACGTCAGCAATTTTTGCCGGATTTCGGCCGGACTGACCAAAAGGGAAGAACGGAGGGATGAAAAGAGGCCAAAATCTTACACGAAGATGAATTCCAACTTTGAGGCCTTACTTAGGGACCAAAAAATGCTTTAATCTATTATTATTGCTGAAAGATTTATCGAGTACGCATATATTATATATTATATATTATTATGTTATTTAATACTGCTGAAAGATTTATCGAGTAAGTATATATTATATATTCTATATTATTATGCTATTTAATACTGCTGAAAGATTTATCGAGTAAGCATATTTTATGTTTTTATTTAAAATATGATTGGGCTATTAAAAGGCCCATTGCATTTAAATTTATTTGGGCTCATAAAAGGCCCATTGCATTTAATTTTTGTTTATTTAATTTTAATTGGACTAATTAATAAAAGGCCCATGTTTATTTATTTTAATTTAGTCTTTTATTTATTTAATTTTTAGAATTATGTTATTTGAAATCGAGGCCCAAGAAATTTCCGGAAGAAATTAGTCATGGGCGCTGAAATACATTTAAATGCTAATAATCCGGAAGACACAGTAAAGGGAGGAAATAAAGCAAAGACCGGAAGTATTATTGCTAAAAGATCCTGCAAATTTTTAAAAAAATTTGAAGAAACATATGACCATCAGAATATGGATATTGTATGACCATCAGAAAATGGATTCTGTTCTTGTCTTACTTACCCTGAAGGTGCATGATATATTGATTTTTTTTTAAGCACGGTTTAATTATTATGTGTTTTATTTTATTTTATTTTATTTTATTTTATTTTATTATGTTTACTTTACAGTATGTTATAATCATCTATTATATATATTAAAAGCTGAATCCCTCACCAGGTTTTGACACATAGGATTTTTAGAGTCTTGCTTTTTTGCCATGTGTAGGCTTTTGTTAGAACTCATGCCTCCTTGTTTCATTTCAGAGTTTTGATAATGACAAACCTTGGCTCAATTGATGACAACCTTGAAGCAAAAAGAAATCAAGCAAACAAGTGCTCAACCAAAGTGATCAAGAATTCAAGAGAAGATATGATCAAGAGTTGAAGTACAAGAAGAGCAAGAGAAGTTAGGACCCATTTGTACAGG
>JAKUCV010007063.1:0-55700 GCA_028386065.3 Turnera subulata | reverse complement strand
GTAAGGATGAGCCCACTTCCTATCAGCTGACCATTACGGGTCTTTACTCCAAGAAGTGGCTTGAAGCTATGAATTCGGAAATGGAATCCATGTATGAAAAACAAGGTATGGACCTTGTTTGATCCACCTGAAAGGGTAAAACCTATAGGGTGCAAATGGGTCTTTGTGAAAGACCGACATGGATGGTAATGTGATTACCTATAAAGGGCGGTTGGTTGCGAAAGGTTCCAAACAAGTTCATGGTATAGACTATGATGAAACCTTCTCACCAATTGCCGTAGTTAAATCCATCCAGATTCTATTGGCTATAGCTGCATACCATGATTATGAGATTTGGTATGTAATTTGCAAAGGTCCATTTGTGGACTAAGGCAGACTTCTAGAAGTTGAAATCTTCGTTTTTAATGATGTAATCAAAGAATTTGGTTTCATTAAAAGTGAAGATGATTTATGTGTTTACAAGAAGGTTAGTAGGAGCACTATAGTTTTCTTATTGTTGTGTATTGACGACATTCCACTTATTGAGAATGATATTCCGACACTAAAATCTGCAAAGACTTGGTTAGGAAAGAATTTCTCAATGAAGGACTTAGGAGAAGCTGCCTAAGTGTTAGGTATAAAGATCTATAGAGAAAGATCCAAAAGGCTTCTCGTGCTAAGTCAGAGTATATATGTTGACAGGGTGCTAAAGGCGTTTAGCATGCAAGATTCCTAGAAAGTTTTCTTGTCCATGTCACATGGCATAGTTCTCTCAAAGAATCAATGTCCTAGTACGACTAGGGAGAGAAAGCGGATGAGTTAGATTCCTTATGCATTTGCAGAAGGATCTATCAAGTATCCCATGTTATGTACTCGACCGAATGTCGCTTATGCTGTGAGTGTCACAAGCAGATGCCAATCTGATCCCGGTGAGAGTCACTGGATAGCGGTTAAGAACATCATTAAGTACTTGAGAAGGACTAAGGATGCATTCCTGGTTTACGGAAGCGTAGATGAGCTCGTTGTAAAGGGTTACACTGATGCTAGCTTCCAAACCGACAGGGATGACTTCAGATCGCAATCAGGATATGTGTTTTGTCTTGGAGGTGGTGCTGTATGTTGGAAGAGTTCTAAGCAAGAGACAGTTGCAGATTCTACAACCGAGGCTGAGTACATTGCAGCCTCAGATGCAGTGAAAGAGGCTGTTTGGATTAAGAAGTTCGTAACTGAACTTGGGGTGGTTCCTAGTATTGAGAGTCCGATTGAGCTCTATTGTGACAACAATGGAACAATCGCACAAGCTCAAGAACCTAGATACCACCAAAGATCCAAACATATTCTCCGACGCTATCATCTTATTCGAGAGATCATAGATAGAGGCGATGTCAGGCTGTGCAGAGTTCCTTCTGAGAACAATGTAGCAGATCCCTTGANTACATACGGGTACAAGTTAGAGAACTTGTGGACCGGACCGACCCACATAAGAACACTACATGGAACGTTATATGTATGTCATTAGTGTTTCTTATAGATGTATTGTCCTTCGACCTGAGATCGTCAAGGTATCCAACATATGAATTATGTGCTTTGATATTATTCCTAGTCACCCGTAACTGGGTGGACATAAGGGTAATCATTGGGTATGTGACGAGTATATAGTGGGTTTTGATTGATCAAGACGGGATTCGTTCGACCCATATAACGGGTATCCGTTTATACAGTTAACTCGGGGATCAAGAAACATAGATTAGACACATACGAGATTGGCACATTCCATGTCTCGCGTTTGATCTAGATAATGGGACGAAAGGACGATGACATGTTCCGAGGCATAGAGAATCAGTACTGATCTTGTCGTTCGGGTAGCAATGATGTGTTGCTAGACGCCGCTCTTTGTTTATAATTGTAAAAGGGGATTTTACAATTATTGCCGGATGTTACAAGTGCCTACAGGATCACACACATAGAACCGTTGATTCGAGCAGGTGGTTGAACCATGGTTGGACCGGGTGTGGTTGGACCGTGGTTAGACCAGGGTCGTTTTGGGTTTGTTTGATTCACTAAGCATCAGATTAGTGGAGCCATTATTGCAGCCATGTGATGAATATTCCCACTAAGAGTTAGTGGAAACATGTTGGCCACTTTGTCATGCCTTTGTGAGTTGGCATGCACATGCTTTTGGCTAAGGCATTATTCTTCACACTTTGGGTTGCCTATTGAACGTGAGAGTGTCTGAAAATTCAAAGCTTTAGAGTGTCTAGAGTATCCTTGAGAGCTTCAGCAAAAACACCTCATTCTCTTCATTCTTTGTGAAAGAAGGAAGAACCAAAAATACCCAGAAAACACACAATCCCGGTTTTTTTGTTGCTAGCACATCAGTCCGGGGAGCTCAAGGCTTGACTCGTGTGACGATTCCAAGTCGATCACGGTTCGTGTGGATACCGTAGAGGAGCCAGGCCGTTGTCTTGCTCTTGCTGATTCCTTCCAGCTATAAGGTGAAAGATCCTAATCCTACAGGTATGTAAAAATTGTTGTACGGTTTATGTTGCTTCACTTGGTTCTTGATTAAGTTTCCTTGCTTCCGCTGCTTGTTGTGCTTGGTATATGAATGTCATATAGCTTAGGGAAACTTACATGTCCCACTCAGAGGACTGGGTTCTGCTGATCGTGGTGTTTCCCGTCCTTCATCCAACTTCACTTCCACCTCCACTACTGCCAACTCATCTTCCCAGTGGATTATGGACAGTGGCACCACACATCATTTAACTTCTCAACTGGATAACCTTGCTCTTCACTCAAAATATCATGGTCCTGAAGAAGTTATGCTAGGTAATGGTTCTTGTCTCCCAATTTCTCATGTTGGTTCTACCACACTCAATCTTTCTAGTCGTTCATTTACTCTTGATAATTTGCTTCATATTCCCACTGCTAAACATAATTTACTCTCAGTTAGTTCCTTTGTTTCCTTTAACAATGTTTCTGTTGAAATTCTCCCTGACTGTTTCTTTGTGAAGGATTTAACCACGAAGACCGTCCTGTACACCGGGCTTTGTAAGGATGGCCTCTACCACCTTCTAGTGTCTCTTCCCAAATATCCTGTTCAGGTGCACAATGCGACTCTGTCCACATGGCACTCTCGTCTTGGCCACGCCTCGTACTCTACTATCCATCATTTAATGTCTTCTGCTAGTCTAGTGTCTTCTGAGTCACCTAGTCCTTCTCTTTGTCAAGCTTGTGTTACTAGTAAAATTCATAAGTTACCTTTCCTTAAGTCATATTGTACTGCTTCCGGTCCTTTGGATTTAATTTGTCTGGATGTTTGGGGCCTTGCCCCAGTTGAATCTAATGATGGTTATCGTTATTATGTTATCTTTTTTTTATCACTTTAGCAAATACTCTTGGATTTATTTTCTGAAACATAAATATGATGTGCATGATGTTTTTTACCAATTCTGCCTTCTTGTTGAATGTTATTTCAGTCATCCTATCAAACAGTTTCAAGCAGACTGGGTGTAAGTAACCAGGCATGCAAACAAAGAGACAATATGCGTAGCGGAAAACCCGGAACTAATGGAGGATCCATGTGAAACGGGGTAAACCGAAAGACAAGATTTTCGTACCTGGTTTGGTTGAGATCTTTCACCCAACTGATGAGTCAAATCAGCTAGAACCAGAAAACAATCCGGTTCCTCTACGGTATCCACACAAACCGCTGATGACTGCTAGCAACCGCCGCACGATCACTAACCCGAGCACTCTCGAGCCGCAGTGCTAGCTGCAAAATTTTCGAGAGAGAGAGAGCCTAGCGTTTGATGTGTTTTTCTCAAAATGAAGTGTGTGTGCTTAGCTTCCAATGTCTGAAAAATCTGCTCACACACCTCATATACATCCAATACATAGGTTAATAAGATAATAGCCAACATCATCATGCATAATGATAATGCCTTATCTTTAATCATGTATCACATACATCATTATGTTTCCACTTTGCATTAAACATATATATCAGCATATATATTGGATTACACATCATCTTGGGCAATAATTCTGGTTCAATAATTATGGTAATTAGTGAACCAAATCAACCCAAAATGACCCGGTCCAGCCATGGTCTAACCACTAGCTCAATATCCTGGTCGAACCATAGTCCAACCATGGTCTAACCACTGGCTCGAATCAACAGTTCTAAGTGTGTGACCCTGTAGGTACTAATCACATTGGCAATAATTATAAACTCTCATTTATAATTATAAACAATGAGTGGTGTCTAGCAATACATTATTGCTACCAAAGTGACCAGATCAATACTGATTCATTATGCCTCGAAAAATGTCATTATCCTTTCTTCACATTATCAAGATCAAACACGAGACATGGAATATGTCATTCTCGTATATGTTTAATCAAAGGTTTCTTGATCCCCGAGTTAACTGTGTAAGACGGATACAAATGATATCCCCATATCACTAATCCAAGCATGGCCATGCATTTACAGTTCAACTCTATCAAGGGGCCCAACTGATAATATACCCGTTATATGGGTTGGATGAATCCCATCTTGATCATACAAATTCCACAACACATTATATCATATACCCAATGATTACTCTTAGGTCTACTCATTTACGAATGACCAAGAGTAATATCAAAGTATACGACTCACATGTTGGGAACCGTGATGATCTCAGGTCTAAGGACAATACATATAAGAATCACTAATGACAATATATAACAGACCATGTAGTGTTCTTATGTCGGGTCGGTCTAGTCCACAAGTTCTCTAACTTGTACCCGTATGTAGAATTCATATCTCATATAATTCTCAACATACCCTAGCTTAATTCATTATTACAACCCATCCATAATAATAATCGACTAGGGACATTTCAAGAATATAAAATATTTTCAGATTATAAATATGTGCAAACATTTATCACTGATAAATATATTTACTAGAATAAAACCTTAATCAAAAATACATGACTTAAAATAGGAATAAAGTGTTTTTTCATCCTTGTATTAGACCTCAAAGTTGGAAGTCATCCCCCTATTAAATTTTGGCTTGTTTTCATCCCTCTATTTGTGAATTTTGTCTTATTTTCATCCTGGTGTTCGCCTTTTTGGCCTATTTAGAGGGATGAAAACAAGCGAAAACCCATGGACAGAGGGATGAAAACAGACCAAAACCAATATAAGGATGACTTTCAACTTTATGGTCTAACACAAGGATGAAAAAACGCTTTAATCCACTTAAAATATGATCAATGATTGGCTTTTGGGCATTACACTAACAATCTCCCACTTGCACTAAAGCCAATTATCCATGTGTCTAATTCCAATGGATCTAGCATGACCATCATGCTTCTGCTGTGTGAGCGGCTTGGTTAATGGATCTGCTACATTGTTCTCAGAAGGAACTTTGCACAGCCTCACATCGCCTCTGCCAATGATCTCTCTAATAAGATGGTAGCGTCAGAGTATATGTTTGGATCTTTGGTGGTATCTAGGTTCTTGAGCCTGTGCGATTGTTCCATTGTTGTCACAATAGAGCTCAATTGGACTGTCAATGCTCGGAACCACCCCAAGTTTAGTTACGAACTTCTTAATCCAAACAGCCTCTTTCGCTGCATCAGAGGCAGCTATGTATTCAGCCTCAGTAGTAGAATCGGCGACTGTTTCTTGCTTTGAACTCTTCCAGCATACAACACCACCTCCAAGACAAAACACATATCCTGATTGCGATCTAAAGTCATCCCTGTCAGTTTGGAAGCTAGCATCTGTGTAACCCTTTACAACAAGCTCATCAATGCTTCCGTATGCAAGGAATGCATCCTTAGTTCTTTTCAAGTACTTAAGGATATTCTTAACTGCTGTCAAGTGACCTTCACCGGGATCAGATTGATATATGCTTGTGACACTTAATCTATATGCGACATCTAGTCGAGTACATAGCATGGAATACATGATAGATCCTATTGCTGACGCATAAGGGATCTTACTCATTCGCTCTCTCTCCTTAGATGTACTAGGACATTGATTCTTGGGAGAGTTATGCCATGTGACATGGGCAAGAAACCTTTCTTGGAGTCTTGCATGCTAAACCTTTTAAGCACTTTGTCAATATATGTACTTTGACTTAGGCCAAGAAGCCTTTTGGATCTATCTCTGTAAATCTTTATACCTAGCACGTAGGCAGCTTCTCCTAAGTCCTTCATTGAGAAATTCTTTCCTAACCAAGTCTTTACAGACTGTAGTGTTGGAATATCATTCCCAATGAGCAGAATGTCGTCAACATACAATAACAAAAAAATGATAGTGCTCCCACTAACGTTCCTGTAAACACATGGCTCATCGTCATTCTTAATGAAACCAAACTGTTTGATTACTTCATCAAAACAAAGATTCCAACTCCTAGAAGCTTGCTTTAATCCGTAAATGGATCTTTGCAACTTGCATACCTTATTAGCATTCTCTAGAGTGACAAAACCTTCAGGTTGTGTCATGTACACATCCTCTAAAAGATTTCCATTAAGGAAAGCAGTTTTGACATCCATCTGCCATATCTCATAATCATGGTATGCAGCTATAGCCAATAGAATTTGGATGGACTTAACCATGGCAACTGGCAAAAAAGTTTCATCGTAGTCAATACCTTGAATTTGTTTGAAACCTTTCGCAACCAATCGCCCTTTAAAAATAAAAACATTACCATCCATGTCGGTTTTCTTCTTATAGACCCATTTGCACCCAATGGGTTTTACCCCTTCAGGTGGATCAACCAAGGTCCAAACCTTGTTTTCATACATGGATTCCTTCTCTGAATTCATGGCCTATAGCCACTTCTTAGAGTCTAAACCCATAATAGCCTGCTGATAGGAAGTGGGCTCATCTTCATCCATGAGCATCACGTCTCCGGTATGAGTCAAAAGAAATCCATATCTCTCAGGCTCATATCGAGTCCTACCAGACCTACGTGGTCCATGTGTTATAGATACAAGATTATCACCCACAACATCTTGTGGTTCCTGTTCTTGTTCCATCTCAGTCTCTATAGCTTCTTGTTGTGCTCGAACTTTTTTTAGTTCTATTTTTCTCCCACTGATTTCTCTAGAAATAAATTCTCTTTCTAGAAAAATAGCAGTACGAGCAACAAACACCTTTTGCTCTGTGGGATTATAGAAATGATATCCTTTAGTTTCTTTAGGATATCCAACAAAAAGGCACTCGTCAGATTTAGGGCTGAGTTTGTCTGATGATTGACGTCTTACGTAAGCCTCACAACCCCAAATCTTCGTAAAAGACAAATTGGGACGTTTCCCAGTCCACATCTCATATTGTGTCTTTTCAATCGATATAGATGGAACACGGTTGAGTGTAAAGGCAGCAGTTAAAAAAGCATGTCCCCAAAACGAAAAAGGTAGATCAGCTTGACTCATCATAGAATGAACCATGCCTAACAAAGTTCTATTTCTCCTTTCAGATACACCATTCCATTGAGGTGTACCCGGTGGAGTAAGTTGTGATACTATACCACATACCTTTAGATGATCAAGAAATTCTCGGTCTAAGTATTCACCTCCTCGATCAGATCAAAGCATCTTAATACCCTTGCCAAGTTGATTCTGTACTTCATTCTTAAATTCTTCGAACTTTTCAAAGGATTCCAACTTTTGCTTCATAAGATACACACAGCCATATCTACTATAATCATCAGTAAATGTAATGAAGTACTAAAATCCACCTCTAGCATGTGTTGACATAGGCCCACATACATCAGAATGTATAAGGCCTAACAAGTTAGAAGCTCTTTCACCTTTACCAACAAAAGGAGCCTTTGTCATTTTGCCCAATAAACATGACTCACATGTCTCATATGATTCAAAATCAAATGAGTCTAAAAGCCCATCCTTATGGAGCTTAGAAATACGAGTCTCGTTTATATGGCCCAAACGACAACGCCAGAGATAGGTCGTAATAGAATCGTTTAATTTAACCTTCTTTGAGTTAATGTTATAGATTGGGGTTTCTCGGTTTAGAACGTTCAAACCATTGCTTAAATATGCACCACCATAATAAGTATCATTCAAATAAATAGAACAATAGTTGTTCTTTATTACGAATGAAAAACCCTTCTTGTCCAGATAAGAGATAGGAATCAAATTCCTGCTTATAGTAGGTACATAATAACAATCATCAAGTTCCAAAACCAAACCACTCGGTAAAGATAGATAATAAATCCCAACGGCTAATGCAGCAACTCTTGCTCCATTTTCAACGCGTAGGTCCACTTAACCCTTTGCTAATTTTCTATTCTTTCTCAGATCCTGCACATTTACACAAATGTGAGATCCACATCCGGTATCTAATACCCATGATGCAGAGACAGAAATATTAGCTTCTATAACAAGGATACTTGAAGTGGAAGTTTTACTTCCCTTTTGTTTCTTCACCTCCTCAAGGTAAATAGGGCAATTACGCTTCCAATGGCCAGGTTTCTTGCAATGGAAACATTTTCCTTCCTTTGCAACACCACCTTTAGGTGTCAGCACATGTGAACAAAAAGATGCGCATGAACCAAACTTTTTGGCACATTTCTTCTTCTTGCTAAACTTGGCTTTTCCCTTTCCTTTGCCATTTCCAACCATCAAAATATTATTGGATTTATTTGCCTTCATCTGTTGCTCAACTATTCCCAACATGTTAAGCAACTCAGACAAAGATTTGTCAAGATGATTCATATTAAAATTCATGATAAATTGGCTATAACTATCCAGCAACGATTGCAGGATAAGATCAACAGCCAACTCTCTTTGAAAGGAAAACCCAGCCCCTCAAGGCTCTCAATGTATCCAATCATTTTGAGCACATGAGGTCTAATAGGCGATGACTCAGCCATCTTGCATTGGAATAATGCCTTTGAGGTCTCATACCTCTCATGCCTTGCTTGCTCTTCAAAGAGCATTCAGGTGTTGGATCATATCGAAAGCACCCAAGTTCTCATGTTGCTTCTGAAGCTCAGAGTCCATGGTGACAAGCATAAGGCATGCAACTTCCAATGCGTCATCATCATGCTTCTTGTAAGCATCCCTTTCTGCCCTAGGAGCATTAGGTGCCGGTTCATCAGGAACAGGCCCTTCAAGGACATACAATTTCTTTTCTTGCTTGAGTATTATCCACAATTTGTGGTTCCACTTAAGGAAATTATTCCCATTCAGTTTTTCCTTCTCAAGGACTGTTCGCAGTGACATGGTACTTGTGTTTTGTGCCATGATAACTCTACAAGAATCAATTCACACAAAATCAGAGTCATGTATAAAATCATTTGACAAGGAATTTTATTAAATGATACTCCCACTATGAATCAAGTTATTGATAAGTGGGCCAAGATCCATATTTCACTACAAGATAAGTTAGCTTTGGCTAATCGCTTATATCATAGTTATTTAGGTAGACAACTCTTTGTCAATTACTTCTCATCTATCTCACAAACTTATCTCAACTCTTTGCCTCTAAGTCCCCAATACTATTGAGATGACTTAGTTAAGTTCAACCCATGATATGCAATTTGGATATTACAATTATCCCATCGCATCTTGCTAGGATAAACATTGGCACTTTGCTCTGGCAAACCTACCAAGTGTTGATCTAAGCATAGATGAGTGCTTATCAATGGAAGGCAACACATGAGGAACTTAATGTTTACATCAACAAGTTATATCCATACATAACATGCATGTAATTAACAAATTATATATCGCATATACAATAACTATGCATCAAATGCAATATAAGCCGCTATGCAGAGGTAGCACGGCGGTCCCGCTAAAGCAAAAAATTATATGAACATCGATGTTTTACTTAAGCCAACATCGATGTTTCAGCCCAAACATGGATGTTTGAAGTTGGAAAATCCTCAGCACATCGATGTTTACACTTAAACATCGATGTTTTGTCCCTTCAGCTGACAATCAGCAAAATAGAACATCGATGTTTACCAGACAATATCGATGTTTTGGAGGTTCGAACAAAAGCCAAGCTTCATGTGAACATCGATGTTGGTCTGACAACATCGATGTTGGTCTGACAACATCGATGTTGGTCTGACAACATCGATGTTTAGGAGATTTGGCCAAAGCCAATCTTCTTCACAACATCGATGTTGGTCTGACAACATCGATGTTTAGAAGATTTGGCCAAGGCCTATCTTCATCACAACATCGATGTTGGGCTGATAACATCGATGTTTAGAAGATTCGGCCAAGGCCAATCTTCATCACAACATCGATGTTGGTCTGACAACATCGATGTTTAGAAGATTCGGCGAAGGCCAATCTTCATTAGAACATCGATGTTTACACTGACAACATCGATGTTTTGGCCTTGCTGTCCTAGAACGACAATCGTTCTATATGAAAATCGACAATCGATTTATCCATGTCGAACTCATTCGACTTTCTGCAGAAAACACACCTTGATTGATATCATATACCAATCAAGTACTTGATATCAAACACTTTTGATAGAACTAACTTTAGCATATCACATATATCAAAATCAAAATCTTCTAATTTAAACATACTATAAACGGAAGCATGATAAATTTAGATCAAGTTCTGTCACTTATACAAACATGATCAAGCCACATCACAATAGCATATCAATCATATAAGCAACTTATTCAGTTTAGTGTTTCACAAGGGGCTCTGCTACCACTGTAAGTAACCGAGCATGCAAACAAAGAGACAATATGCGTAGCGGAAAACCTGGAACTAATGGAGGATCCATGTGAAACGGGGTAAAACAAATAACAAGATTTTCGTACCTGGTTTGGTTGAGATCTTTCACTCAACTGATGAGTCGAATTAGCTAGAACCAGACAACAATCCGGTTCCTCTACGGTATCCACACGAACCGTTGATGACTGCTAGCAACCGTCTCACGAACATTAACCCGAGCACTCTCGAACCGCAGTGCTAGCTGCAGAATTTCTGAGAGAGAGAGAGCCTAGTGTTTGATGTGTTTTTCTCAAAATGAAGTGTGTGTGCTTAGCTTTCAATGTCTGAAAAATCGGCACACACGCCTCATATACATCTAATACATAGGTTAATAAGATAATAGCCAACATCATCATGCATAATGACAGTGCCTTATCTTTAATCATGTAACACATACATCATTATGTTTCCACTTTGCATTAAACATATATATCAGCATATATATTGGATTACACATCATCTTGGGCAATAATTCTGGTAATTAGTGAGCCAAATCAACCCAAAACGACCCGGTCCAACCATGGTCTAACCACTAGCTCAATATCCTAGTCGAACCATGGTCCAACCGTGGTCTAACCACAAGCTCGAATCAACAGTTCTAAGTGTGTGACCCTGTAGGCACTAATCACGTTGGCAATAATTATAAACTCTCATTTATAATTATAAACAATGAGCGGTGTCTAGCAATACATCATTGCCACCCAAGTGACCAGATCAATACTGATTCATTATGCCTCGGAAAATGTCATTATCCTTTCGTTACATCATCAAGATCAAACACGAGACATGGAATATGTCATTCTCGTATATGTTAATCTAAGGTTTCTTGATCCCCGAATTAACTGTGTAAGACGGATACAAATGATATCCCCATATCACTAATCCAAGCATCGCCATGCATTTATAGTTCAACTCTATCAAGGGGCCCAACTGATAATATACTCGTTATATGGGTTGGACGAATCCCATTTTGATCATACAAAACCCACTACACATTATATCATATAACCAATGATTACTCTTAGGTCTACTCATTTACGAATGACCAAGAGTAATATCAAAGTATACGACTCACATGTTGGGAACCTTGATGATCTCAGGTGTAAGGACAATACATATAAGAATCACTAATGACAATATATAACAGACCATGTAGTGTTCTTATGTCAGGTCGGTCTAGTCCACAAGTTTTCTAACTTGTACCTGTATGTAGAATTCATATCTCATATAATTCTCAAGATACGCTAGTCTTAATTTATTATTACAACCCATCCATAATAATAATCAACTAGGGACATTTCAAGAATATAAAATATTCTTAGGTTATAAATATGTACAAGCATTTATCACTGATAAGTATATTTATTGGAATAATACCTTAGTAAAAAATACATGACTTAAAATAAGAACAATGATTGGCTTTTGGGCATTACACTAACACTAGGGTGGTGAGTTTCAGGCCCTTGCACCTTACCTTCGCAACCATAGCAATACCTTGCGCACCTCTTGTCCCCACACCCCTGAACAGAATGGTTGTGCTGAACACAAACACCGACACATTTCTGAAACTGGTTGCGCCCTCCTGTTTCGATCCCATGTTACTGCTAAATTTTGGACCAATGCCTTCGAAACTGCTATCTACCTCGTCAATCGCCTTCCCTCCCCACGCCTTCACCACCTCAGTTCCCATGAGACTCTGTTCCAATAGACGCCTAACTATAACTTTTTATGGGTCTTTGGTTTTCTTTATTATCCATGGTTAGGACCTTATTCCAAGAATAGACTTAGTCCCTGCTCTCTCCCCTGTGTCTTCCTTGGTTATAGCCGCACTCACAAAGGTTACATGTGCTATGATTCCTCTTCCAATAAAGTTTATGTCTCACGTCATGTTGTGTTTGATGAACAGGTTTTTCCTTCTTGGGCGGTTAATGACGTGAGTGCCACTTCTCCTGCCACTGTCCCCTCTCCTGCTCAGACTCCTCCTCCGTCTATTACTATCTCTCTAACAAGACGACCTTCTGCCCTTTTCCGGACTCGGACCAACCATCTGTAGTTGTCCCAGTCGAAAAGGGTGACACTGTTGCTCCCACAGAACCAGGAGCAGCCTCCCACCGAGTCCACACATCCCATGGTTACACGGACTCGCGCTGGTCAGACCATCAAGCCTCCTGAAAAGTTGACTCTTTCAACTCGAGTGATCCCTGTGGAACCTACCTGCTACACTCAGGCTGTCAAATTCCCTGAATGGCGTGCTCCTATGCTTGCTGAATATAATGCTCTTCTCACTAATGGCACATGGCTCTTGGTCCCACCTCAACAGGCTCACAATATTGTCGACTGCAAGTGGGTTTTCAAGACGAAAACCAAACCTGATGGGTATGTGGAGCATCACAATGCCCACTTAGTTGCCAAAGGCTTTCATCAGCGCCCAGGTGTTGATTTTGCTGACACCTTCAGCTCTGTGGTCAAGCCCACCACTATTCATCTCTTGCTTTCTATTGCGGTTCCCAAGAGCTGGTCCATTCGGCAATTGGATATCTCCAATGCTTTCCTTCATGGTAGATTGGATGAGGATGTGTTTATGTCTCAGCCCTCTGGATTTGTTGACCTGAATTTTCCTGATTATGTCTGCAAGCTTGAGAAGTCCATCTATGGCCTTAAACAGGCTCCCCGTGTTTGGAATCGCTGCCTTACGGATGCTCTTCATGCCTATGGTTTCTCTGGTTCCAAGGCCGACACCTCACTTTTCTACAAGTTATACTTCCTCTACCTCTCTCTACTGCCTTGTTTATGTTAATGATATTGTTATTCTTGGCTCCTCAGATTCTCAGGTTCGGGAACTTGTCTGATTCCTTCAAACTCGGTTTACTCTTCGGGATTTGGGCAAGCTCCATTATTTCCTTGGCTTTGAAGCCACTTAGCAGCCCCATGGTTCGCTTCTTCACCAGTCTAAGTATATCCAGGGCCTGCTGTCCAAGGTCGGTATGCTTGGTAGTAGTCGGATTTCCACCCCCATGTGCTCAACAAAGCAGCTCTGTGCCGGTGATAGCGCCCCATTTGCTGATGATTCTCTTTATCGTACTGTTGTTGGCGGACTCCAATACCTCACTTTCACTCGCCCTGACATTTCCTACTCCGTCAACAAGGTTTCTTAGTATATGCATGCTCCAACAGAGCGAAATTGGTCAGCTGTTAAGCGCATTTTGCGCTATCTTCACAAGACCCCTTCGGTCGGACTCTTCTTTCCCAGCTCTAATCCTCTTCACCTGTATGGCTTTTTTGATGCTGATTGGGGGGAGTCATGATGATAGCAAGTCTACTTCCGGTTATGGCATCTTCTTTGGTACCGCTCTAGTCTCTTGGTCCTCTCAGAAGCAACGGTCTGTCTCTCGTTCTTCCATTGAGGTCGAGTATCGATCCTTAGTTACTGCTGCGAGTGAGTTGGTGTGGATCCAGATTCTTCTTCGTGAGATTGGTCTACGGAGTCACTCTGTTCTGTTTCTGTGGTGTGATAATCTTATTGCCACTTACCTCACTGCTAACCCGGAATTTCACTCTCGCACGAAGCATATTGAGCTTGATTTTCACTTTGTTTGTCACCTGGTGTCCAAGAAGCATCTTCATGTTCGGTATGTGTCTTCTCATGACCAAGTTGCTGACGGAATAAAGGAAATATTGGTACCTGTACTCGCCCTCAATTTGGAATTTGGTACCTGTACTGAAAATCCATGATTTTTGGTACCTGTACTACGCAAGATTCATGGTTTTTGGTACTTCCGGCATCGGAAGATAACCGGAGACACGTGTCAACATATGATATGCCCACGTACGGGTCGGATTTTCGGACGGATCCGGGCGATTCAATTTGGAATTTGGTACCTGTACTGAAAATCCATGATTTTTGGTACCTGTACTACGCAAGATTCATGGTTTTTGGTACTTCCGGCATCGGAAGATAACCGGAGACACGTGTCAACATATGATATGCCCACGTACGGGTCGGATTTTCGGACGGATCCGGGCGAGGCTGGGCAAACCGGGTGTAATGGGACCCACAATTTACGTGGGCATATCATATGTTGACACGTGTCTCCGGTTATCTTCCGATGCCGGAAGTACCAAAAACCATGAATCTTGCGTAGTACAGGTACCAAAAATCATGGATTTTTAGTACAGGTACCAAATTCCAAATTGAGGGCGAGTACAGGTACCAATATTTCCTTTATTCCAGTTGCTGACATAGTGGCCAAAACTCTTTCCAAGGATCGGTTTCGTCTTCTTCGTGACAAGTTGTACCTGTCCCCAGTACAACTTGAGGGGGAGTGATAGGACATGCATATATTATGTAATTAATATCCTAGATATGCATACATTCTGTAGATACGATAGTAAATATATCGTGTATCTAGGATTAGGGTTACCATGTATTCCATATCCTATTGTGTATAAGTATGTTGGTGATGATCAGTAATAAACTATGCCGTTTACCAAAGTTTTCAATATCCTCCATGTGACCGGACAAGAGAGTAGAAGAAGATCCCTTGACTCAAGATGTGATCAGGGCTTTGGAAAAATGGAGTCAGCTAGTGATATGATACCTCGTTGCCTCAAATCATCTTTCACAGGCATGCCATTATGCATGGCGAGCCATAATCAACACTAAATTTTGAAAGGAGTGAGTGCCAACCATGGACGTGGTTTACTGCAGTGGTGTCTCACTTGGTTGTAAATAAAGTTTCTCCCATTCCAGTTGTTGTCCTTTTAGCATCAAAAAAAAAAAATCTCCCATTTCGTACACAGTACGTTCCTTTGCCATCATTCACAGAATTGGAGTATGAGTAGCTGGCTAGAATCACCATTGATGTAGGTGGTCAAGAGCTCAACTACCCCTTGCTATTCATTTGTACGAGGAATTATGTATTTTTTTCTATGCAAGAGGAATTATCATGTATGGAGCACAACTTTGAAGAAGTTGTTATATTAGACATTCACTCATTCACTTTGGCTATCGCTTATGCGAGGCCAATATACAAGACTCTACACTTTGGCCGTAGGCCTAATTATGCCTTTATTATAATCAAGGAACCAAACATATCAGGATTTGAAAATCCTAGGGAATAAAAAAAGCATCGATCCTGATAGTGATTACCGATATGGTATAGGTTCTGTACTGTAGGATTTGACAAAAATTATGGGGAGATTTTTTAATTAACACCACATTGGGGCCAAGTTGATACGTATTGATGCACATTCCTTTTGAATTTGCGAATCTCGAGAAGTTCATTAACAGAAACTCCCTATGGGTTTCGTTCATTTAACAACAAGAGTACTGTATATAAATGAAGGCAATAGGCCAGTAGCCAAAAAGCAACGAGTCTCTATAATTACGTGCTAAGCAGTAACTAGATCTGCAGGAAGCAACATTTTGGACATTGGTGCATTATGGGAATCATTTTACTTTCACTAGGATAGTAGGATCTTACATATATATTTCACAAATACACAGTCATTGAGTCTTTGATAGATCATAGATATTACAGCATACTGGCAGAGAACTTTGTTACATACATCATAGATCACGTAATAATATATATATATATATATATATATATATATATATATATATTATAGCAAGCAAGAAAAGAAACAAAGAGGAGCCATGAATATTATAGACAGATGAAGCCATCGAGTGAGTAGTGGTGGCTATTATTTTTAGACACGTACGGAGGTCATCATGTGATGACACAATAATTATTCATCCTTAGCCTAAGGTAGATTACTTAATTACCAAGTAATAATTAATATGGAGGACCCATTTTTATCATTACAGTGTTGTAGGGAAGCAAACATAAATTTAATTCATTTATGTTTCTAATTTTTTAATTAAAAGATTTTTTTTGTAATCCTTCAAGAAGGTCAAAGATCAACCCATGCTTCAAAGAAAGCCTTACTTACTTTTAGGGATTCCCATGCTTAGTTTGTACTAAACAAAATCATACGCATGCACCGAAATATTCCTTCACAAAAGTAAAGAAAAAAAAAGCAATTCCTTTCTCATTGTACCTCTCCAACTACAATAATAGTTCTTGTACTCACCTTTTCATATTCATGCTTGCATCCTACATTTAATTAAACCTCCGCTAGAAGGAGAAGAGGATAACTCGCTTGTAAGTTATATGAGGCCTGTACATATGTTTATAAAAAATTCCTCTGTCTCGCTTACCTCACTGAAGTTTTTTTTTTTTTGCTAATACCTCATTGAAGTTAGTTAAGTATCCTTAATAACATGAATCAACAAGTTACAGATACGTACGTATATATACTTTGTAGACGATAATACACGTTATTTAGATATTCACCAAATTAAAAACAAATACACGTTATTTAGATACAAATTAAAGGAATTAATGTTCCATGCGTGTTGAGTATGATAGAAAATGTATTTTCTTCTTAAAGTTAGTATGCTTAGAGCTTTTCTCAGTCTTCGAAGTGTAAGCTAATAAGACTAACAGATAAGAGGACTACATATATTATTTCTACGAAGGTCGCTACTATCCATCAGCCCTTCAAGTTGTTCATGGTAGTATGCTATTTTGGCCCTAATGCACAGGACAGCATAACTGACCAGCTTTCTCCCTTTCACTATCCCTGTTTTCTTCTGTCATAGAACTGTACTCGTATCTAGTCTATTCGAGTTAAGCCAATAACAAAATAATTCTGCTAAGAAATTGAAGATAACTAACATTAAGCCAAAATGTAAATATTCATGAATAGTGCAATTGGGCAAAATCAGGCCGCATCCACATCGTGATAAAGGGTAGAGAAAAGAAGAAACTCGTATTGCCGGATCAATGCAAGCCCTAAAATCAAAATCGCCATGAGGAAATATTGGGGGTTTGAATGAAGATTATGCGGTATTAAGTGGAGATTAGAACATTATGGTTTGGGGTACATGATAGTGCCACCGAGAGAGGGTTATGGAGACAGGGAGGAGAATATAGATGGTTGTGCTATGGCAAAAAATCGCACCCAGGGGCTGGCCAAAGTAGGTCGCAATAAGGCCAATTCTGAGAAGGCGAAGACCAGTCCAAGACCGGCTCAAGGGCGACGCCAACAAGGGAAGCACAAGCAAAGGGAAGTCCTAACCCATGACCAGCCCATGGGCGATGCCAAGGAGGTGAACACTAGCCGGGGGTGGGTGGTTGGGGGGAACGAAATATGGGCATGGTACGTTTGCCCCTCGGGCGATTAAGTGAAGCACGGAGAACGAATCTAGAGGACAAGGCAAAGGGGTGAACAACGAGAGGAGACGGATCATAGAGCAATATTGCTCTGAAACACCAGTGAGACCCAGGCACTCAAACCAGGAGCATACAAGTGTCAACGGGACAAAGCGAACGGCTATTACTGAGGCATGCCAAGCATGTGAGCTCTCACATTGTTTAGGTCAGCTTGGAGGTGCACAAGCTCACACTTCTCACTTGGTGCCAAATCTTGTTGTTCCGCGCAAGCAAATCCAAGCCATCCTCCTTTTTCCGCAAATCCATAAGATCTTTCTCCCACAAGCCCGAAAGTGCTTTTGTTCCAAAAAGCAAGGGATGCTAATTAAGGAATTCTACTTCGATCAGCTTCCACATGTAACCAATCACCTATTCGAAATGCCGATAGTCTGATAAACATACGAGAACTTGAAAGGGTTTGAAAGCCCAATTGATTTTTTTCTAGAGGTAGAACATGGGATCAATAATGGTCTGAAGGTTCCCCGCTTGCAATTTTAAGAGAGATTGTTGGGAACTTAGGTTCCGCCATGGATAGATCAATCAATGTGACTGGCAGACACTTTCTTGAAACTCAAAAGATAAAGCAACGATCAGCTAGAGGGAACAGAAGTAAATTAAGCCGGTTCATGAAACTCAAGAGGTACATCAACCTAATTAGCTAGCCATGATGTAACCCAACAGTCTGAATAGGTATGAAGAATAGGCATGCCACCCCAATCTTCCTCAACTTCCACCCCTTTTGCCACCACCATCCTCCTCAAACCCAAACTATCCCTCTCTTCAGTACAAACTCCTCTCCTCAATCTCCTTCCAATCCCACACCCGATTTCCCCTCCGTTGCCCAAAATTCAAAGCACATACTTGCATCCCAAGCTCAATGAAGCCAATCGCAGATTTGGCTGGCTTGTCGATGACGCAGACCCTCAATCCACCCGCTGCTAAGTTATCTAAAATCAGACCAGGAAACTCTCTTGCGTGCCAATATCGCAAAATATCCCCAAAAAAAGAAGCGATACGCAAAAGAAGGGTGTTACCAGCAAGTATCCAAATTCCTCTAATGATAACCTGAGAGATTCCACGGTTCTCAGATGTTAATAAAGTTGCAAATCTCACCACTCATTCCCAGCGACCCAATACATCAAATGCACAAATCATCAAAAGCCTACGCAAACAGAGTTTTTTTTTTTTTCAATCATTCCTTTTATTGCCTTCTCAGAAAATCTGCAGTGGCTACTATAGAAGGGTAATGGACTACCCAGTCTTGTGTCCTTTGATTTTTTGGTTGGAATCAACCATTCAAAACAACCTGGAATTATTATCACCCTCTCTTGAATCCGTCGAGCCATGGTCACGTACCGAAAACTGTGTGCCTCCAAAAAAATTTCGAGGATCGCATATTGTGGCATCCCCCTCCTCATTTGGAGTATAGCTTTTTTTGCTACTTTGGGAAATCACTTTGGCAAATTCATCGGGGTGGATCACTCCACAGTCAACAAATTATCGTTTGAATGTGCGCATGTCCTTACTTGTACCAACAAATGTAATCCAGACGCTGAGGATTTGTGTGAATAGCATCCTTTGGATATTATTCTTTTTGCTTTTTTTTTTTTTTCCAAAGATATCGTTTGCTCCTGTAGCTTTTCGCAAATCCAAGTCCCGTGGCTCTGTTAGTGCAACCAATTTCAAAATTTGTCTTGTGCCTAGGCAAGGGCTCTTCTCTGAATTCCATTAGTACAAAAAGATCAATTCTCTCATCAGCCAGAATTCTATTTCTGATGAGTCCTCTAATTCTAACCATCATATCACCTCTATCAATGGAATCACAGCCTCTTCTCCATCCCTTCATCCGCATCCCGCATCTATCTTGGAGTCATCTAGCACTTGTTGTCCTAACACCAGAAAAACTTCAACTGGACACCCTGCACTCTTTTTGGCATGTGGAAACCAAGTGAATAAGTAGACCACGTACCTAATAATAACTTAAGGCCTTGGGTTATCTCTCTGAGCCTCAACGAGTTCAAAAATGCTAGCTATTTTTTTTCTCTTCTTTAAACCTCTAGTGCTTTTGCTGGTCCTCTCTGCATACATGGAAAAAGAGATTATCATTTTTTCAGGCTTCATCCAAGGCTGTAATCCTTAATGTATCCCTCGATTTCATTTAATAAAAATTTGAAAACTTATAAAAAAAAAAACCTCAAAAGTGCATCCACTCCTCGTCCACTGCTACTCTTTCACTGCTGGGAACCCAAGTCTCGTTGAAGTCACCAAGAAATAATTAACCAGGTGCTGACAAGGTCAGTTTCACGTTAATGAACCTCATTTAAATCCACTGCCACGAAATCCAAACTGATATAAGGGACCATAACTTAATTACAACACCAATATGCATATTGAGCTGTTGCGTTTTTTTTTTGTCTCATGCACAAGGACTATAAAATCCGCTGAGTTGGTCCTCAGTTTCTGCGGTTACCTCGTCCATATCATGTCTCATGAAAATCTGTTGTACGGTTTGACATTCCTGAAGAACAGTGATTGTTTCTCGGGACAATAGGGTGCTTGATTAATCAGTACCTGAAATTGGACTTCTTGATTGATACACAAAATTAATATTGAAGAAGGCAACATATATGGAGATAGACAAACGAGTCAGAGAGTGGCTGATACTAATTAAGATTATATCCAATGGCTTGCTCGTATTTAGATACCAGCTTCCCAGAGCATTAATATTTAGACCACATGGAATTAAAATTACAGCAGTTGCAGGGATCTTTATTGCATAAATATTTCACAAATACATGAGCCACCGATCACTGGCTGGAAAGCAGCGATGACAGTGGCTTTTGTTTAACCACTTAAAGGTCCCTGCCTCTCATGATACATCACAAAATATATATTACAAACCGAGATGAAGCCACCGACTGACTAGCTAGACTACTGGTGGTGGTGGCTATTATTTAGACGGCTGACATCGTAGGATTACCTTTTTATCTTCATATACTGAGCCTGAGGTAGATTATTGTACTAGCCAGCAATGAAGCCTCCCCAGGTAGTGCCCCATTAGCTAGCCTTACAGTATGTAATTAATTAAAACAGACTCCAAGTGACCTGGACTTCGACCTCGCCGTAGGTGCCACCAATGTTCAGCGTGTCTGTTCCTTCGGTTCTAGGGGAAATGGTTACAGAGCCGTCAGCAAAGTTGTCATCAGGAGACAGGAGATCGTAATCATACAGAGCCGTGTTGATCCTGAGGGCATCGTTCAACGGGACAACGACTGTGGCTCTCGAGAGTGGGAGGAGTTCTCCCGGCCCGACCTCCACTCTCTCCCCCTTTTCCTTGCTAAACAGCGGTATCTCCTCAAGGTTTTTGGCAGCCTTTGTTAAAGATCAACACCATATAGATAATATCTAGGTGGTTATGATCTAGATTTGATCTTGATTGTTAAATATCTATTAGATTTAGTAGTTTCCTAATTTCTAGGTTAGATTGTTAGTTCTTGTAGCCTATATAAAGGCCTTGTTTCTAATGGAAAATACATCCCAAGCAATCCCAAACTTTCTAGCTTTGCATCCCAAACATCCCAAGCTTTCTAGTATTTCTCTCTAAGTATTCTAAGAGTGTATTCGCTCTGTTCCAATTTGCTTTTTTTAGTTTTTGGGAATTTTTTTCTTTCTTTCCCAACTCGGGTTCTGCACGACCTGCCTCTGCAAGTTAGTCTTGCTTAGTATCAGCACAGTCTGCCTGTGCAACGAGGTTGGTTGTGTGAACAGTTAGTGCTTTGTGCTGCGCATAGTTCAACAATCTGGTAGCGGAGCATTGTTCACGTTGTGGTAGCGGGAGTTTGTTCAACAATCTGGTAGCGGAGCAGGTTTGTCTTCGCGAGATCACGTAGAGGTGTTTTATGAGAATCTTTTGTCGATACAGTGACCGACCTTCAAGTTATCGGCGCAATGGAGAAGCTCAACAACAACAACTACAGTACGTGGTCAACTTGCATGATGTCCTACTTACAAGGACAAGATTTGTGGGAAGTGGTCAATGGTACCGAGGTAGCACAACCAGCAAAAACAAACGGAGAGCTACGGAAGTGGAAGAATAAAGTGGGCAAGGCAATGTTCGTTTTGAAGACAACAATAGGAAAGGAAATGCTACATTGCATACAAAAAGCTGAAACTCGGAAAGAAGCATGGGATACACTTGTCACTCGATTCTCTAAAAAGAATGATAAAAAGCTTCAACTTTTAGAGAATGAGTTGTTATCGGTGACAGAAGGTGATGAGTGTGCCTTTTTAAATAAATAATGGATTTTTTACAAGATGTACAGTTCTAGCATAGGCTGCCCATGTGAATTGTTTCAGCATGGACAACCTATGGACACGTGGCAAGTCCGGGTGAGACCACCCAAAATTTGGCCCAAGTTCTTCATGAGAACACTCCAGAATTTTGGTGGATTGATTTTGGTGGCCCAAAAGCCATGGAGAAGAAGACAAGAAGGAAGAAGAAGTAAAAGCCCACACTTGGACTTTGCCCAAAGTCCTTCACATGAGAGCACATCCAATTTTGTTTGGTTTGTGGCTCTTGCTTGCTGATGTTTTCCAAAAGAATTGGTCTTGGTGATGTGGTGCTTCATGTATGAAAAGAGGACAGCTATCACGTTGCAAGGAAAGTGGAGGGAAGGAGTTGGTCCTAGTTGCTACTTTTGGTGGGAAGAACTAGTCCTCCACTTCCTATTTTTGGCGCAAAAATGAGGAGCCACACATGCTCCACTTTTGGCACCACCTACACCCATTTCCAGCCACCCAAGATGGTCCACTTCTACACTGTAAAAAACAAGACAAGCAAGGAACAAAGCATCAAGTTCTACAATCCAACACAAATCAGCAAAACACAAAAAAATAGCTTAGGAATTGTAATTTTCACTTACTTTGTAATTCTAGGATTTAGCCTAGCTTTTGGAAGATTCTTAGCTTGGAGTTCTGTCTCTTTTGGATTCAAGGTTGGCTTCATTTACTAGTAAGTTTATTTCTTGAATTTATTATGCTGAATTATTTCCAAGTTCTTGTTATTTTCTTTAAAGCCATGTCTTGCTAGAATTCTTGTCTAGGATTAGGGGATAAACTTGTTAATGTTTCCATGCTCACTTAAATAAAGTATTAATTTCTGATTTTTATTCTTCTTTAATTCGGTTTATGAAAATTAACTATGTTAGTTGCCTGATCACCAATTAGTATAAATCCACAATAGGTGAACGTTAAGTGACAACGTCGTTTACATATAGAAAAGCATAAACCGGGCTATAAAAACAGACCTCGAGGTAGGCGTGCTTTTTATTGGATTAAGTAGGGGATTCTCTTAATGCTCTTAGTTTATTTTATCACTGGCAAATGGATAGTGGAAATAAATTAGGAAGGAATTTTATGGCATTACGAGAGTAGGCTATCGATCTAGTTTTGATTTCCTGTTTCTTTTAAAGAAGTTTAATTTAAAAATTTAAATCATAGATTTTACATAGGCCAGTTATGTGGTGACAGTGCATAGTCGGCTTGTGCGGAGCTTAATTGTGTGGAAATGTTGGCAAGGAATTCCCCAAAGTCCTAGATACTTTAAATTGCTGATTTTATTCTCGCCTCTAATCGATTTAATTTTCGTTACAACCATCAATTCCTCTCTAAAACTCCGTCTTTTCTACACAATCATAAATTGCATTGTTAATATTACTTAGCAAAGATCCCTGTGAGACAACCTTGGTACTACAACAACCCCGCATACTTGCTGGCGGCTATCAAGTTTTTGAACATGTCAATAGCACAGTACTTTCACAAAGTGAAGTTCTTGTGTCGTGAGATTTCGGAGTTGGATTCAGAAGCATCTATCGGCGATTTCATGATGAAGCGAATTCTTATCCATGGTTTAAGGCCAGAGTTTAGAAGCTTTATTACTGCTATACAAGGTTGGCCAAAACAACCATCAATTGAGGATTTCGAGAATTTGTTAGCCGGTCAAGAAGACTTACCTAAGCAAATGGGAGGACTCTCGCTGAAGAATGAAGAAGAGGCACTCTATGCAAAGAAGAGCAAGTGGAATTCCAAGCAGCATGGTGATAGATCCAGGAAGAATGGTGACAAGTTAAAGAGTAATCATGGTGAGACGAGCACTCGCTAAGGAGACTCGAAGAACTATTCCAGTGGAAGGGGGTTCAAAGGAAAGTGTTACAACTACAACAAAAAGGGACACATGGCGAAAGACTGTTGGTCTAATAAGAAAGTCATGGAGAGCAATGCTGCCACATTCAAAGATGAAGAAGAATGGGATGCTGGAGCATTGTTTGCTGCAGAAGACGAAGAATTTGCATTTACGACAACAACACATAGTCAAATCAATTATGAGAACGACTGGATAGTTTATTCAGGTTGTTCAAACTATATGAAAAGTGACAAAGTCATATTGCAGGATTTTTTAGAATTCGATGAGGTGTCTGCATAGTAGTCTTCAGACAAGAAAGCTCTGCCAAATTCAGATAGTCTGAAAGAGACAGTGGAGTCTTCTCAAGTTCAACTAAGTTTAGGAGAAGCTGAAGTTTTAAATGGTGGTGAAAATGATGTAGTTGTAGCTCAAAGTCCTAGGCGAATAGGTGTGCACCAAAGGCCAAATGGAGAAGTTAGGCCACATGAAGAAGGTGAGCTAAGTGGAGATAGCGAGCAGAGTAGAGGAGGTGAGCTGAGTGCAGCTGAGCATGAAGAAGGTGATCCAAGTGGAGATAGTGAGTCAAGTGAAGAAGGCGAGCTAGTTGTAGTTAAACCACCAGCTCAGCCGAGAAGATCGGTAAGACCTAAGAAGCCGAATCCTAAGTATGCCAATGCTGCTGTTGTAGAAAATGTGAAAGAATTTGAGTCTTTTGAAGAAGCATCTTTGAGTTCAAGATGGATTAAGGCTATGGAAGAGGAACTTGCAGCATTGGATCATAACCAGACTTGGGAGCTTGTGCCACTGCCAAAAGAAGTAAAGCCTATTTCTTGCAAATGGGTTTACAAAATAAAGCGTCGCACAGATGGATCGGTTGAGAGGTATAAGGCTCGTTTTCTAGCTCAAGGATTCTCCCGACAATATAGACTAGACTACGATGAAACGTTCAGTCCAGTTGCAAAGCTTACAACTGTGCAAGTTCTACTAGCACTTGCAGCTAGTAAGAACTAGAACTTGTGGCAGATGGACGTGAAGAATGCATTTTTGCATGGGGAGTTGGGTCGGGAGATCTTCATGAATCAACCAAAAGGCTTTGACAGTCAAGATCATCCTGAGTGTGTGTGTAAACTCCGGAAGGCCCTCTATAGACTAAAACAAGCACCAATGGCCTGGTGTGGTAAAATTGTTGAGTTTTTAGTCTTGGATGGTTGTGCTGTGACAACTGCAGACTCTAGCTTGTTTGTTAAAGCTACGGGAGGAAATTTAGCAATAGTGCTAGTCTATGTGGATGATTTAATCCTCACTGGGGATAATGAAGAGGAAATTCTCCAGAAAAAAGAAAAATTTATCAGTACGCTTCCAGATGAAAAAGCTTGGACAGCTTAAGCACTTTCTTGGTCTTGTAATTGACCGTACACAAGAAAGTATCTTTCTTCATCACCAGAAATATTGCAAAGATCTGCTGACGAAATTCGGGATGTATGATTGCTGTCAAGCCCCCGCTAAGCGCTACCGGCCAAGTACCCTGTGCACCCACTGCGTGCCACAAGACACCTAAGGCCTTTCATCAACTCAACCAGAAGCTCGCCGCCTCTGCCTCGCAGGTTACTAACCTCATATGCAGAACGAAAATGGAAGCGTACCAGCAACAAATGTAAAGGCAGCAAAGACAATAAAAAGTCTGCATTTCCACTAATGTCATTAAACCAGTGTTACAAGGGACTCTAGCTCATACTATAAAAAGACAACCTTCATGAACAAATAATACAACAATATAGTTTAAGGAGACTGACTCGGCTATACCCCATCGACCTAATTCCCGTGCTCTCAATCTCGCACCTGTAAGACAATGGGAGGAAACGAAGGGTGAGTATAAAACTTAATACGTAGCTGAACACACACGCAACAGCAATGATACACACAAGAGGCAACAACATCCAACAACTTAACATCAATGCACCGTGATCAGCCCACAAGTAAGCTATAGTGAATTCGCACTAAGCCTATGTGTATGGTCTGGTAGCCCTGCCAACAGTGTTACTCCTTAGCCCACAACCCCACGTACGAGGCATAACCGATTGGCTACGACAACCACACACGGCGCCTAGTACATCCCCACCATCATCTCAAATGACCGAGCAGTCTAGGAGCACTATAGGGTCCATCATCATCATCATCAATATCATCTTCTTATGCATGTTTAATGGATGCACATGTTCATGCATGAAATGCACAGCCCGAATATCAGACTCGTCAATAAGCTAAGGCATTATCATCTTATCATCAATATTGCACCATTTGTGCCATGAAATAGCATATTGGGTCACCAACCAACAAGTTAGCACCATCAACCATCACAAGCATGGCAACCAAACTTATCAAAATCATTAGAAACATCAACCAAGCCATTAGGCACATCAAGGCCATCCAATCCTTCTATTTAGAACCCTTGGCATCTATGGTTCATAATTCCCTGTAACACACACATAAATATACATCACAACCCAGCATAGCATACATAGACAAGTCAACCTTATAGCAACTGGGGTAGAATCTGTCCTGCTCCAGTAGAAACTTCACCGAGGTTAAAAGCACACCTACCGACTGAACCAGCCTTGAGCATAAACATAAAGTTGTAGCCCTACTTCTTAGCTTTTGAGAGCCACATAGAAAACTCTAGTCCAAGGTCTCTAGCTCCCGATATGGCTCATACACTAACTCGGGGTCAAGCAGCAGGTCTACTGCAGAACAGTGAACTTTGGGAGTGCATAACTCTCTCAGTACGAATCCAAAAATAGCAAACTCAGTGCCCATTGGAAGATATGGAAGTTAGCCAACTCCGAGCATTGGTTTCGCTCAATGAAAACTGGTGGTTTGTCCGGAATACCTATTTTAGTGAGCAAGCGTCAATCTGCCCGAGAGTAGAACCACCCAAGCCTCACCTCTCTTTCTCTCCTCTTTTCCTCCCTTTCTCCTCTCTCTCTCTAGAATGAATTGATCTGGAACAAAATGGGTGAGAGGTGCTTACTTTCAGCCTTAAAGCAAAGCAAGTAGGTGACTAAGCACCTTTAGCCACCACTTGCTAACTTGGTGCCACCGAGCCTAAGTAGCTCTCCACCTCATGCTTACTCTCCACCTCACGCTTACTCTCCATTTCATGCTTGCTCTCCACCTCTCAACCTACTAGCTTGCACACCAAACACCTTCAGCAGCATATTCCTAAGCCACATGGATTATTCCCATTGGTCGGTTTGGCCAATCACACACTCGGGCACCATCAGGCCTAATTGTGCACCAACGGGCATACCGACGCCCCGGTTGTGCACCATTTCGTACCAAAACGATCAAACTGATAACTCCCCTGAATAATTAAGCCTCTAATGCACCCATTACACCATATGATCATATTTCTATCATAATCCATCTTTATTGGCCCATTACACAAGTCGAGTACTCAGAACACCAAATTAGGCCAACCGTGCCATCGGATCACTACAAACCTATTTGTCCACACTAGGCCAAACCTATGTTCACCATTCCCTTCAATCTGACACCAGTTCATGTCACTGAGCCTAAGCCCAAAATAATGTGTAAACCAATACTATTAGCATTACCAACTTTCTCCCGACTACCCATTCCAACCTACAAGAATGTCCCGGGAGGACAAGCTACACATGACTCTCATCATGTAAACATTCCTTTAGGCTCCAGGGTGTACTTGGGGTATGACAAGTGCAAACCAATATCGACACCTATGGAGCCACATGCCAAGTTGTGTGCTCATGAAGGAAAAAAATTGGAAGATGCAATGATGTATCGCCCGTTCGTGGGTAGTTTGATATATCTGGCTCAAACAAGACCAAACATCTCCTATACAGTCGGTGTGATGAGTCAGTATATTCAAGACCCAAAGAAGCCTCAGTTGGAAGCAGTCAGAAGAATCTTGAGATATGTCAATGGTACACATGACAATGGAATTTTGTACAAGAGAGGTGAAGATTACAAATTAGTTGGCTACTGTGATGCTGACTATGCAGGTGATCATGATACCCGACGTTCAACTACTGGGTATGTTTTTAAACTCGGGTCTAGAGAAGTTTCTGGTGCAGTAAAAGACAACCAATAGTGTCTTTATCCACAACTGAAGCAGAATATTGAGCTCCAGCAATGGCAGCTCAAGAGAGCACCTGGCTTGTGCAGTTGTTGATGGATTTGCATCAATCAATTGATTATGCAATTCCTTTGTATTGTGACAATCAGTCAGCAATACGTTTAGCTGAGAATCCCCTGTTTCATGCAAGAACTAAAAACGTGGAAGTTCATTATCAATTTATCAGGGAAAAGGTTCTTGAAGAAGAAGAGGAGCTAAGGCAGGTAAAGAATGAAGATCAAGTCGCAGATGTGTTCACAAAAGGCTTGTGTGGCAACAATTTTGAATGCTTTTGTCGTCAGCTCGGAATTGTGGAAAGAGCGGGAGTTGGTGTTGAGGGGAAGTGTTAAAGATCAATACCATCTAGATTATATCTAGGTTATTATGATCAAGATTTGATCTTGATTGTTAAATATCTAATAGATTTTGTAGTTTCCTAATTTCTAGATTAGATTGTTAGTTCCTGTAGCCTATATAAAGGCCATGTTTCCAATGGAAATTACATCCCAAGCATCCCAAGCATTCAAGCTTTCTAGCATTTCTCTCTGAGTATTTTGAGAGTGTATTCTCTCTGTTCCAATTTGTTGTCTTGTTAGGTTTTGTGAGTTTTTCTATCTTTCCTAACTTGGGTTCTGCACGACCTGCCTGTGCAACTCAGCCCAGCGGGCGAATTTGTGGCATCACTTGCATTCTCTGGTTTTTCCGGCTGGTAGTGCCTAGGCACTAATTGGTGATTTTGATGATTATTCGGGGCCGCATGTTACGGTTGGAGGACATTATTCGGCAGCACGAGCGTGAATTTTCATTGATCGCTTAGACTCATTGCAGTTGATGGAGTTGGTTTTTTCGGGTCCAGCGTACACTTGGGTTCGCTCGGTAAATAATGTAAACTCTCTGTGGAATCGTCTGGAACGGGCTGTGGCTAATGCTGAATAGAGGGAGCTTTTTCCCCGTGCTTCTCTTGTTCACCTACCTCAGACTCATTCGGATCATCATCCGTTGTTATTGGCTCTGGATAGGTTGACTGTTCCACCACGACACTGACCTTTCCGCTTTGAAGCGACATGGTTATCCCATGCTGAATATGGTCCTCTGGTGCGGTCGGCCTGGGTGTCTGATCCGTAACATTTTGAACGGTCGCTGTCCAGGATCCAGGAGGTATCTTTGTCTTTTAATACACATGTCTTTGGAAATATTTTTCGGCAGAAAAATGGTTGTTGGCACGGATTGCTGGTGTGCAACGGGCTATTTCACAACATTCGACTTCTTCTCTGCTACATCTAGAGTGTCAGCTACATTCTCAGTATCGAGCTATTTTGTAGCAAGAGGAGATGCTATGGTTTCTGAAGTCTCGGAGTCAGTGGATAACTCAGGGAATAACCTAGGGGGCAAGGACACATGACCGCCACGACTGGCGGACATAGGAAACATGACCGCCAGGGCCATAGCGGTCTCCACGACATCATCGCCAGGTCATGGCGGTCACTGCTTCCAAAATGTTATTTTTGGTTCCTCTTTTTGATTCAAACCCTCAAGTCTAGATTTAAGACGGTTCAGTCCCGACCATTAGAACACTAAACCGACCCTTAGACCTGAACAGTATAAATAGGACCCTCCCCCTTCAAAAATAACACACATGAGAGAGGCATAAGCTTCCACACACCCATGGCTTGAGCACCTTGGAGAAAACTCTCTTTCTTTAAGATTTTAGGGCATTAGAGGAGTTAATTTTCTGGGGAGATCTAGTGGAGAGGAGTAGCGAGGGAGCAGTTTCAAGAGGAGAGCAAGTAGACGGGAAGAAGGTTGCAAACCCGAGAGGAAGCATCCTCTCTGCGCACTCTCGAGAGAATTGCAATATCTGGAGTTGTAGCAGTCAAATTGCCACGTTCTTGGGGTCCCCAGAAAGCTAAGAGATAGATCTACAATTTAGCTGTTGACACTAGACACTGGTTCTGCATCCATCACCACCAGTTTCCGATTGAAGTCGTGACAAGAATCTGCTAAGGAGTGGAAAACACTTAGGAGCTAGAGGAGGACTTCAGGAGGTAACTCTAACCCTTTTAATTCGATTTTTGCTGCTGATTTGTTAATTTGATGCTATTGATGGTGATTCTATAATGTTTATAAAGTAGCCATTTTAGAACTACTGGGCTTTGATCCCGGTCATACAGGTACGTAGGTAGTTCCGGTTTGAAAACGGGATGCAAGCCAAATTTTATGTTTTTTTTCTTTTATGTTGATGCTGTGATGTTACTATGATGTTGATGCTGCTGCTATGATATTAGTGTTGAGGTTATGATGTCGATCTTGCTGTTATGATGTTGAAATTATTGTGATGTCGCATTGAGGAGCGTTGTGATGATTTGTTGCGGTATTGTTGTTTTATCGATGTTTAATTGTGATGATTGATGTCATGACTTTAACGTTGATGTTGTAGTAGTGTTGTTGTATCGTTTATGTGTTTTATGCGATGCCATTCAAGAACTACGTGAGCTTTGAACCCGTAATAGGGGGTACGTAGGCAGTTTCTAGTGGTTTGAAATGCAAGCTCAATTATGTGTTTATTTTCTGCTTTGTTTTCTTTGTCCTTTTGTCTTGTTTGCTTTGTTTTTTTGTGTTTGTTTGTGCATGAGGCATGTAGGGATCTTCGATTGCACATGATTTTGCTCCAACACGGGTGGGTGCCTAACACCTTCTCATCTGTGACGAACCCTCGGGTCTAGTATCAATGGTTCGCTAATCGGTTGCCTTGGGTATCGGATGTCAGGTTTTTCCTGGAATTTGCCCTTAATAAAATCTAGGTAGTGACTCTATCGATGTTGGATCGACCCGAAGAAGAAGGTGTAAGGATGTGAGGAGATTGAGATCTTAATCCGGGTCCTCACAATTGGATGTTTAGGTTCAGGGCGGTTGGAAATCTAGGCTGGTGGTGGTATAGTTGGTGCCCGCCTGGAAGACCAGGAGACATAGGGTGGGAGAGAAAAAAGGAGGTCATATCTTGCGCAGCTATCCTTATCCCTTATTAAGCCTAGAATAGTGCACACAAAATTTTTGAGAGATCATTGAGCTTAGATTATTTAATACTTATCTTTTAAGAAGATTTAGTTCTTACTTTCTTTATTTGGCTAAACCTTTATGATATCTTGGAGCTTTTATTGTAAATTAAGAGTGAGTCACTCTTTGCGTGATTGAAAAATCCTTCCTTAAGTGAGATTGGGTATATTTTTACTTAAGGGGTTGAAAAGATTTAAAATTTGAGCCTTGGAAAAAGCTTTGGGTATAGGTTGGAGAGTTGAACCTTAGAAAAAATCTTATATCTGTTTTGGAATTGAGCTTTCGTCAAAGCCTAAGTTTGAGAGTTGAGTTTTAGAAAATAACTCTTGTAAAGATTGTAGCATGAGCCCTGTAAAAGCTAAGACTGTAAAGTTTAGGTTTCACCTTTGAAGAAACCACTTAGCATATTTGGTAAATCTCAAGTGGGAGCCTTAAGCAGTGGATGTGCTCATAGGGTTTAGGGAACCTACTCTAAATTTGTTTGTTTACTCTCTTCTCTTATTTTCAACCTTTCTTCTGTTCTTAGAAAACTCGAAATTCGGGTAACAGTCTTTCACACAAATTTTCTTGAAAGTTGTTTTAAAACCTAATTCACCCCTTCTTAGTTTATTTTGGACCTTTTATTTTTTTTTAAATGCGAACGACATTTATTGATGAAGATAAAATTACAGGGTGTAAAGATACAGAGTAATTACAGGAAGAAAAAAAAAACGTCTGCAGGGAACTTCATATTCTGAGTTGTTAAGATTTAAGACTAATAATTGCTCAGATTAATGGCGTTACAATTAAGAGCAACATCAGTCAACAGTCATCCAACTAAATTTTCTACGAAGGCCCTTCCAATTGATGACAGTTTCAGAGTTGGCAATAACGTAGGAAGCACTAAAGGGGAATTCAGGTTGGTGACATTTAATCTAGGCTGTAGCGTGCAGTAGGATAATATCACATAATCTGTCGGAGGAAGTGACCAAATCGATGGTTACCCATGGACATTCACTTAGTAATGTCAGAACATGGCAACGTCATGGATGTGTTTGTGCCGTTAAAACCAGACAAGAGTGGGAAGCGATATGGGTTTGTGTGCTTAAAAAACAATCTTAATGTCCAACATCTCCTCCACCGCATCAACTCGATGGTAGTGGAAGGGGAGAATGATGGCTAATTTAGCAAAGAATAGGTCAAGGAATTCCAGATTGCAGAACCTGCACCAGGCTACACTTTCGAGAACGAGTAGATTTTCGTTGGCAGCACGGGCACAACAAAAGAATTCTCAATCTTTCGCTGACGTGGTTCGCCCAACCATTGAGTGTGCTAAGAACAGCAGCACACATGAAGAATCTATGACTTTTGTCCATAAAGATGGCACACTTGAATGGCTGCAAAGAAGTATCTACGGGGTGCTTAAATCACCTATGCCCTGTGGTGATGTCTCGGATATATTTTCTTATTATGGGAGCGGAGTCGGTAAAGTAACACCAGTGGGTGGTGTTGCTTTTCTCATTGTGTTTGAATCAGGTGATCATATGCAAAACATGCTAAACAACAGGGATGAAGATATGCTGTAGGTTTTTGATACCTACAAACTATAGAAAGAAGGTGATGGTGTATGGGAAATTAAATCGGCAATATGGGCATGTGAGAGTGGAAAAGCACCTGGACCCGACGGCCTCAATTTCTTTTTTATTAAAAAGATGTGGAAATTTGCAAAATTTGATTTTTTGATCTTGTTAACTTCTTTTTCTCCACAGGTTCTATGCCCCGTGGCATCAATTCTGCCTTCATCATACTTATACCTAAAAAATTTGGTGCCTCTACCCTCAAAGAATTTTGCCTCATTAGCCTCATTAGCAGCCTTTACAAAATCACAGCCAAAATTCTTGCCTTATGCCTTGTCAATCACATTCATCTCATCATCAGCCCTTCCCAAAGTGCCTTTGTCAGAAATAGACAGACTCTTGATTGTAGTCTCATTGCATCCAAAGTCATTCACTATCTCAAAAAACACAAATTGAAAGGTTTTCTTCCCAAATTAGATTTTGAAAAAGCCTTTGATTCTGTCAAATGGAATTTCCTTGCCCAAGTCCTCGATGCTATGAATTTTGCTGCAAAATGAAAAAATTGGATTTGGCAATGCATCTCCACTTCAAGGTTTGCAGACCTCATAAATGGTAGTCCTTCACAGGAATTCAGTCATCAAAGTGGTCTAAGGCAAGGCTGCCCCCTCTCGCCTTTTCTTTTCATCATAGCAGCTGAAGGACTCAGCCAACTCATCAACATAGCTTGCGAGGAAAACTTTATTCATGGCATTAGATAAATGAGTAACAAATGGAACATCAACATCACCCAATTTGCAGATGATTCGCACATTTTCATTTCTGGAGGCGGACATGTTCTTGTTATGCTCAAAGATGTCCTCCTTTGGTTCGAGCTCTCCTCGGGTCTCAAAATAATTTTCTACAAATCATCCATTATTGGTATCAATCATTCTGAAAATTCCATCCTTACTGCTCCTGACATCCTTCATTCAAGATGTCAAACCTACTTCCAAGTGGAGATGTGGAGATATACAATGAAAGAGATGGAACTTTCAAAGTGAATGGCCAAAGACTCAAGATTTTCTATGATGGCGATTTTCTAGGGAGGTGATTCACTAAAAAGCTCCATGATCCACCATAACAGCCCATCCATCCAGTCCAGCTAAGATTTTCTATGATGGCGATTTTCTAGGGAGGTGATTCACTAAAAAGCTCCATGATCCACCATAACAGCCCATCCATCCAGTCCAGCTAAGACGACAATAAAGAAGCACTGTGTGGGAGGCAACCCACAATTTAATGTAGTTAAGTGTTTTGAGTCTTTTATTTTTATTAATTTTTGTTTTAGTATTTGAGTCTATGCAGAATGCAAGAAAGAAGGAATTTTTCGAGGAGAGATCAACCACATTCAGGAAGGGACAAGACGAATTCTTCATCAAATTAACCAGAGAAGCTTTTCTTAAACTCAAACTTACTTTTCTGCGAAATTTTTGTGATGATTTGCTTGAGTGCTTTGTTAATTTTAGTTGTTTTGATGCATTTACATACATTTAGCACATACCCTTAGTTTACTTTCTCTCTTACTTGGATTATCTTTTCTTACGTGCTATACATGTTTCCATCAAAGTTTGAGGAGAGTGCCTCTCCTATGTGCCTATCTTTTTATCCTTTGTTTCTTTTCTTTCTTGACAATGAGGACATTGTCCAATTTAAGTTTGAGGAGAGGGAACAACAAATTTCTTTGCAATTTGTTTGTTTTTGTTTGGTTAGTGTCAATAAAGAGCATGTTTTTGACTTTAATGTATTGAGTATGAATATTTTTTATTCTAAATTACTTAGTAAAAAGCCATTACTTTTTCAAAAATTATTTTCAAAATCGTTTTTAACTTTATTTTTTAAATTTGTTTTCAAATTGATTTTAAAAAAATTGTTTTTAATAAAAAAAATTTTCAAACAAATCAAAAATTCCAAAAAGATTTTTTTTTCTTTGTTTTTTTTTTTCAAATTATTTTCAAACCCACCATTCTATGATCAAGATGATTTTCTGTTGATAGATAACCAAGAGAGTTACTTTGAGTTTTTGAATTCTTTTTTTTTTAGATGCAAGAAGTTTAATTTTTTATTGATCTTGTGTTCATGTTTAGTTATGATGAATCCATGCAAGTTCTAGCATTCTTTGCTTAGCATTTTTCGACACCCTATGCATTATTTTTCAAAATTTTTGACGTGAACAGATATGTCCTAGAACAAGTTTTCAGAACCTTTCAAAGCGAATTTTTCTCATAGATGCTCAATGAAATAGATGACTTAGGCATTCATTGTTTAAACCAACAAGCCAATAAAAAGCCTACCCTTTATTATTTTCCTTGTTTAACCCCTTTGAGACTAAATCATGGTAGTTAACTTTTCTTTCTTTACCCACATTTACCCACCTTTAACCCTTTGAAACCTTATGGCTGCCATTCTTTTCTTTCATTGTCCATACCCTATTTTTCAAAATTTCCTTAAGAGATTTTTGTTCTATGTTTTTATCAAGATTCTTTTCTATGATAAGTGAAATTGTACCGTGTCTTTTCACATCCAAGAAGATCTATGCATTGAAGATGTTTGCACTTTCAACTGTTTCAAGTATGTTATGGAATGTCAAGTGCACAAAAAAAAAACAGAAGAAGAAATCAACAAAAGCCAATTCAAAGAAAAAAAAATAAAAAAAAAGAGATGGAAATTGCGCAACTAATGGTTCCTGAAACAAGTTGAATTTCTTTTGATGATCACATGATGAATGTTATTTTTCAAGACTTGCACTTTGAGAAATCTTTTCAATTTCTTGATAATGCACATTGAAATTTTTTCTTAAGTGAATTTTTGAATTTTGATTTCCTATATACCTTTTCTTTGATCAATCTTTACCCAAGACCCCATTACAACCCTTTGTAAAGTCCTATTGATATTTTTGAGAGTGTTTATTCCTAACAGTGGAGTTAAGTTCTGGAATTTGCCTATGGGACTTGTTTTTCAAATTTTCATGACGTCAATTCATTCTTACATGCATATGGGTAGTTGATTTTCGCTAAGTGATTTGTGTGAAAGCTTGTGCGGGTAAGTCTGATTATTGCATGGATGCTTTTTCATGAAAATTTTCTTGGCATTTGATCTTAATTAATTTTTCACAAGCTCTTGATGATTATCTTGGAAGTCTTGATATGAATTCTCTTTGATTGTGTGATTTGGTGGAGAATTTCAAAACCCTCATTTGGTTTATTTTGTTTTATTTGCTTGAGGACAAACAAAATTTAAGTTTGAGGAGATTTGATAACATGTAAATGTTTTTTTTATGCTAATAACTTCTAAATGTTAGTATTTTTATGATGGTTTTGAATGGCTTTTACTATATTTTCTGTGTCGATTATGTGTATATTCTTTATATTATTGTGTGTTTTCATGCATTGTGTCAGGGTACTTTAATTTTGCTGATTAAGTGTTTTTATCAGGAATTGATCGTTTTTATTAAAGAATGGAAGCTTTTTAGCCAAGTTTGGAAACCAGACCCAATTTAGGAAACTTTCTATAGTGAGCACAGCCGACTATTTTGGAGATTCCGGGAGTTCTAGGAATTGAAATTAAGTGAGCCAATTGGAGATGAAACTAGACTTCCAAAGCTTTATATGGACTAAATTTCATAATTTTTGGACGAGTCTATAAGGAGCAGTAATTATTTTAATCCAGCCCAGGATGCAGATTTTTCTGTGCCGACCCAGGCCTAGTTTTTCGGCGATATCTTGAGCTACAGAAGTCCAATTGAAGAGTTATTTTTAGGAAAAGAAAGCTGAGAGAATTATCTAGAACTTTGTAGAAGTGCCCAATGCCCAGTTCGAACGTCTTCTAGGAGTAAGTGGCGTGCAATTTTGGGGTCAGAAAACAAGCAAAAGTCCAACTTGGAGTGCAAGTCAAGAATTCAATTTCCATTCAAAGAAGGAGAGCCCCACCGACTTCCAGCAACTAAGCTCTGCCAAATTGTTTAGGGTTTAGGTCACACACACTAATAGAATTAGGGTTTCTTCTCTTTCTCTCTATTAGGTGGTGCCAAATTCTCTAGCAAGGCTCAAAGATTATTCCCCTCAACTTTCCAGCACGATATTGAAGATCTAGAGGCACAAAATCATCAGTTTCAGAAGCACAAAATTCGAGATCAAAGAGCAGCAGAAGTCGAGACCAGTCTTTCTGCAGAAATCGACAACATCTCCTCCTTTATTCGTCTTTTCTGTTATTTGATTCTATGATGAATTCCTGTGTTGATTTTGATTTTATTATTTTTATGTGGAACTAATCTCTTAATCTAGGATTGGGGATGTAGCCAATTACTCTTATGCTTTTATAATTTTATTCAGATATTGAAGGATTTCATGTACATATACATAGCATAGATAAGAGGACTTATCTGTAAGAGTGAAGCGGAAGCGTTGTCAGGATCGGGAGCCACGGCTTGAATCACTGGTCGGAATCACTGGTCGGTGGAGTCCGTCACAGTGTGTCGGATCGGCCTCCTAGTTTCTGTAAGTAACCGGGCATGCAAACAAATAGAGAATATGCTCAGCGGAAAAATCCGGAACTAATGGAGGATCCATGTGAAACGGTGTAAACCGAATAAAAATATTTCAAAACTGGTTTGGTTGAGATTTTTCACTCAACTGATGATCCGAATCAGCAAGAACCAGACAGAAATCCGACTCCTCTCCGATATCCACACGAACCGTTGATGACCGCTAGCAACCGTCTCACGATTACTAACCCGAGCACTCCCGAACCGCAATGCTAGTTTCAGAATTCCGAGAGCTAGAAAGCCTATTGTCTGATGTGTTTCTTTCTCAAGAATGTAGTGCGTGCTGTTAGCTTGCATTCCTAAAAAATCTGCTCACACTACTCATATATATCTAATGCATAGGCTAACAAGATAATGGCCAACATCATCATGCACAATGATAGTGCCTTACCTTTAATCATGTATCACATACATCATTACGTTTCCACTTTGCATTAAACATATACATCATTACACATCCACTTTGGGCACTAATTCTGGTCCAATAAATCTGGTAGTTAGTGAACCAAATCAACCCAAACGACCCGGTTGAACCATAGTCCAACCATGGTCTAACAAGTAGCTCAATACCCTGGTCGAACCATGGTCTAGCCATGGTCAAACAACTAGCTCGAATCAACAGCTCTAAGTGTGTGACCCTGTAGGCACTTGTGACGTTTGGCAATAATTGTAAACTCTCATTTACAATTATAAACAATGAGCGGTGTCTAGCAACACATCATTGCTACCCAAACGACAAGATCAGTACTGATTCATTATGCCTCGAAAATGTCATTATCCTTTCGTCCCATTATATCAAGATCAAACACGAGACATGGAATATGTCATTCTCGTTTATGCTTAGTCCAAGGTTTCTTGATCCCCGAGTTAACTGCGTAAAACAGATACAATTGATATCTCCATATCACTTACTCCGAGCATGGCCATGCATTTACAGTTCAACTCTATCATGGGGCCCAACTGAAAATATACCCGTTATACGGGTTGGACGAATTCCATCTTGATCATTCAAAACCCACTACGCATTATATCATATACCCAATGATCACTCTTAGGTCTACTCAATTACGAATGACCAAGAGAAATATCAAAGTATATGACTCACATGTTGGGAACCTTGATGTTCTCATGTCTAAGGATAGTACATATAAGAATCACTGATGACAACATGAGTCCATGCAGTGTTCTTATGTCGAATCAGTCCAGTCCACAAATTCTCTAACTTGTACCCGTATGTAGAACTCATATCTCATATGATTCTCAACATACGCTAGTCTATATTTATTATTACAACCCATCCATAATAATAATCGACTAGGGACATTTCAAGAATATAAGATATTCTTAGGTTATAAATATGTGCAAGCATTTACCATAAACAGAACATATTTTTTGGAATAATTCCTTAATCAAAATACATGACTATATAATCATCTAATGATTGGCTTTTGGGCATTACACTAACAATCTCCCACTTGCACTAAAGCCAAACATCCATGTATCTAATACCAATGGATCTAGTATGACCATCATGCTTCTACTGTGTGAGCGGCTTAGTTAAAGGATCTGTAACATTGTTCTCAGAGGGAACTTTGCACAGCCTCACATCGCCTTTGTCAATATTCTCTCTAATAAGATGGTAGCGTCGGAGTATATGTTTGGATCTTTGGTGGTATCTAGGTTCTTGTGCCTGTGCGATTGTCCCAATGTTGTCACAATAGAGCTCAGTCGGACTGTGAACGCTCGGAACCACCCCAAGTTCAGTTATGAACTTCTTAATCCAAACAGCCTCATTCGCTGCATCAGAGGCAGCTGTGTATTGAGCCTCAGTTGTAGAATCGGCAACTATTTCTTGCTTTGAACTCTTCCAGCATACAGCACCACCTCCAAGACGAAACACATATCCTGATTGCGATCTAAAGTCATCCCTGTCGGTTTGGAAGCTAGCGTCTGTGTAACCCTTTACAACAAGCTCATCAATGTTTCCGTATACGAGGAATGCATCCTTAGTCATTCTCAAGTACTTAAGGTTGTTCTTAATCGCTTTCCAGTGACCTGCACTGGGATCAGATTGATATCTGCTTGTGACACTTAATGCATATGCGACATCCGGTCGAGTACATAGAATGGCATACATGATAGATCCTATTGTAGATGCATAACGGATCTTACTCATTTGCTCTCTCTCCTAAAAGTACTAGGACATTGATTCTTTGAGAGAGTTAAGCCATGTGACATGGGCAAAAATCCTTTCTTGGAATCTTGCATGCTAAACCTTTTAAGCACCTTGTCAATATATGAAGCCTTTTGGATCTATCTCTATAGATCTTTATACCTAGCATGTAGGCAGCTTCTCCTAAGTCCTTCATTGAAAAATTCTTTCCTAACCAAGTCTTTAGAGACTGTAGTGTTGGAATATCATTCCCAATGAGTAGAATGTCGTCAATATACAATAGCAAGAAAACGATAGTGCTCCCACTAACCTTCTTGTAAACACATGGCTCATCTTCATTTTTAATGAAACCAAACTATTTGATTACTTCATCAAAACGAAGATTCCAACTCCTAGAAGCTTGCTTTAATCTATAAATGGATCTTTGCAATTTGCATACCTTATTAGCCTTCTCTGGAGTGACAAAACCTTCAGGTTATGTCATGTACACATCCTCTAAAAGATTTTCATTAAGGAAAGTGGTTTTGACATCCATTTGCCATACTTCATAATCAAGGTATGCAGCTATAACCAATAGAATTCGGATGGATTTAGCCATGGCAACTGGTGAAAAGTTTCATCATAGTCAATACCATGAACTTGTTTGAAACCTTTTGCAATCAATCGCCCTTTAAAAGTAATCACATTACCATCCATGTCGGTCTTTTTCTTCAAGACCCATTTGCACCCAATAGGTTTTACCCCTTCAGGTGGATCAACCAAGGTCCAAACCTTGTTCCCATACATGGATTCCTTCTCAGAATTCATGGCTTCTAGCCACTTCTCAGAGTCAGTACCCGTAATTGCCTGTTGATAGGAAGTGGGTTCATCTTCATCCATGAGCATCACGTCTCCGGTATGAGTCAAAAGAAATCCATATCTCTCTGGCTTATACCGAGTCCTATCAGACCTACATGGTCCATGTGTTACAGATATAGGATTAACACCCACAACATCTTGTGGTTCCTGTTCTTATTCCATCTCAGTTTCTATAGCTTCTCGTTGTGCTCGAACATCTTCGTGTTCTATTTTTTTCCCACTGATCTCTCTAGAAATAAATTCTCTTTCTAAAAAAATAGCAGTACGAGCAACAAACACTTTTTGCTCTGAGGGATTATGGAAATAATATCCTACAGTTTCTTTAGGATATCCAACAAAAAGGCACTTGTCAGATTTTGGGCCGAGTTTGTCAGATGCTTGTCGTCTTACGTAAGCCTCACAACCCCAAATCTTCATAAAAGACAAACTGGGGTGTTTCCCAGTTCATATCTCATATGGTGTCTTTTCAACCGATTTAGATGGAACTCAGTTAAGTGTAAAGGCAGCAGTCAATAGAGCATGTCCCCAAAATGAAAAAGGTAGGTCAGCTTGACTCATCATAGAACGAACCATGTCTAACAGAGTTCTATTTCTCCTTTCAGATACACCATTCCATTGAGGTGTGCCCGGTGAAGTTAGTTGTGATACTATACCACATTCTTTTAGATGATCAAGAAATTCTGGGTCTAAGTATTCACCTCCTCGATCAGATCGAAGCATTTTAATACTCTTGCCAAGTTGATTCTGTACTTCATTCTTGAATTCTTTGAACTTTTCAAAGGATTCCGACTTGTGCTTCATAAGATACACATAGCCATATCTACTATAATCATCAGTAAATGTAATGAAGTATTGAAATCCACCTCTAGCCTGTGTTGACATAGGTCCACATACATCAGAATGTATAAGGCCAAACAAGTCGGAAGCTCTTTCACCTTTACCAGCCAAAGGAGCCTTTGTCATTTTGCCCAATAAGCGTGACTCACATGTCTCATATGATTCAAAATCAAATGAGTCTAAAAGCCCATCCTTGTGGAGTTTAGAAATACGAGTTTCGTTTATATGGCCTAAACGACAATGCCAGAGATAGGTTGTATTAGAATCGTTTAATTTAACCTTCTTCGAATCAATGTTATAGATTGGAGTTTCTCGGTTTAGAACGTACAAACCATTACTTAAATATGCACCACCATAATAAATATCATTCAAATAAAGAGAACAACAATTGTTCTTTATTACAAATGAAAAACCCTTCTTGTCCAGATAAGAAACATAAATCAAATTCCTGCTTATAGTAGGAACATAATAGCAATCATCAAGTTCCAAAACCAAACCACTCGATAAAGATAGATAATAAGTCCCTACTGCTAATGCAGCAACTCATGCCCCATTTCCAACTCGCAGGTCCACTTTACCTTTTGCTAATCTTCTACTCTTTTTCAGATCCTGCACATTTACACAAATGTGAGAACCACATCCGGTATCTAATACCCAAGATACAAAGATAGAAATATTAGCTTCTATACAAGAATACATGAAGTGGAAGTCTTACTTCCCTTCTATTTCTTCACCTCCTCTAGGTAAATAGGGCAGTTACGTTTCCAATGGCCAGGTTTCTTGCAATGGAAACGTTGTCCTTCCTTTGCAACACCACCTTTGGGTTTCAGCACATGTGAAAAAGAAGATGCACATGAACCAAACCTTTTGGTAGATTTCTTCTTCTTGTTAAACTTGGCTTTTCCCTTTCCTTTTCCATTTCCAATCATCAAAATGTTGTTGGATTTATTTGCCTTCATTTGTTGCTCAACTGTTCCCAACATGTTAAGCAATCTTGACAAAGATTTGTCAAGATGATTCATGTTGAAATTCTTGACAAATTGGCTATAACTATCCGGCAACGATTGGAGGACAAGATCAAAGGCCAACTCACTTTGCAAAGGAAAACCCAGGCCTTTAAGGCTCTCAATGTATCCAATCATTTTGAGCACATGAGGTCTAACAGGTGATGACTCAGCCATCTTCCATTGGAACAATGCCTTTGAGGTCTTATACCTCTCATGCCTAGCTTGCTCTTCAAAGAGCATTTTCAGGTGTTCGATCATATCGAAAGCACCTAATTTCTCATGTTGCTTCTGAAGCTCAGATTCCATGGTGATAAGCATAAGGCAAGCAACATCCAATGCTTCATCAACATGCTTCTTATAAGCATCTTTTTCTGCCCTAGGAGCATTAGGCGCCGGTTCATTAGGAACAGGCCCTTCAAGGACATACAACTTCTTTTCTTGCTTGAGGACTATCCTCAAATTGTGTTGCCACTTAAGGAAATTATTCCCATTCAATTTCTCCTTCTCAAGGACTGATCGTAGTGACATAGTAATTGTGTTTTGTGCCATGATAACTCTACAATAATCAATTCACACAAAATCAGAGTCATGTATACATAAAATCATTTAGTCAAGAAATTATATTAAATGGTACTCCCACTATATAAATCAAGACAATGATAAGTGGGCCAAGATCCATATTTCACTATAAGATAAGTTAGCTTTGGCTAATCACTTACATCATAGTTATTTAGGTAGACAACCCTTTGTCAATTACATCTCATGTAACTCTTGGATAGTTGAGTGAACAACTCTTGTTCTTGTCTATCTCATAGACTTATCTCAACTCTTTGCCTCTAAGTCCCCAATCATATTGAGATGACTTAGTTAAGCTCAACCCATAACAAGCAATTTGGATATTACAATTATCCCATCGCATCTTGCTAGGATAAACATTGACACTTTGCTTTGGCAAAAGTACCAAGTCTTGATCTAAGCATTGTTGAGTGCTTATCAATGGAAGGCAATACATGAGTAACTTAATATTTAGCATCTTGCTAGGATAAACATTGGCACTTTGCTTTGGCAAACCTACCAAGTGTTGATCTAAGCATAGATGAGTGCTTGTCAACAAATTATTTCCATACATAACATGCATGTAATTAACAAATTAAATATTGCATATACAATAACTATGCATCATATGCAATATAAGCTGCTACGCAGAGGTAGCTCGGCGGTCCCACTAGATGTTTACCTTAGAACATCGATGTTTACCCCTAGAACATCGATGTTTAGAGTTTCAGAATTCCAGAACATCGATGTTGACACTTAAACATCGAAGTTTAAAGTTTTTGTATTGCAGAACATCGATGTTGACACTTAACATCGATGTTTAAAGTTTCTGGAACTCCAAATAATTGACACATTGCTCAGAACATCGATGTTTACATCTTAAACATCGATGTTTTGACCCCTCGGCCGACAATCAACCAAAGAGAACATCGACGTTTAAACTGTAAACATCGATGTTGTGGTATCATATACCTTTCAATCACCCTTGTCGAACTCATTCGACTTCCTGCTGAAAACACACTTTGATTGATATCATATACCAATCAAGAACTTGCTGTCAAGCACCTTTGACGGATACGACTTCAACATATCACATATAAGAGAATCACAATGATATAGTTTAAACATACATTCAACAGATGCATAATAAAATATGATCAAGTTGTGTTGCTTATACAATTATGATCAAACCACATAACATATAGCATATCATACATATAAGCAACTAATTTGGTTTAGTGTTTCACAAGAGGCTCTGCTACCACTATAAGTAACTGGGCATGCAAACAAATAGACAATATGCGCAGCGGAAAAACCCGAAACTATTGGAGGATCCATGTGAAATGGGGTAAACCGAATAACAAAATTTCACACCTGGTTTGGTTGAGATCTTTTACTCAACTGATGATCCAAATCAGCCAGCAACGGACAAAAATCCGGCTCCTCCATGGTATCCACACAAACTGTTGATGACTGCTAGCAACCGTCTCACGATTACTAACCCGAGCTTTCCCGAACCGCAATGCTAGTTGCAGAATTCCGAGAGCTAGAAAGCCTAGTGTCTGATGTGTTTCTTTCTAAAGAATGTAGTGTGTGTTGTTAGCTTGCAATCCTAAAAAATCTGCTCACACTACTCATATACATCTAATGCATAGGCTAATAAGATAATGGCCAACATCATCATGCATAATGATAGTGCCTTATCTTTAATCATGTATCACATACATCATTGTGTTTCCACTTTGCATTAAACACATGTATCATTACAAATCCACTTTGGGCACTAATTCCGGTCCAATAAATCTGGTAGTTAGTGAACCAAATCAAACCAAACGACCCAGTTGAACCATGGTCCAACCATGGTCTAACAAGTAGCTCAATACCCTGGTCCAACCATGGTCTAACCACTAGCTCGAATCAACAGCTCTAAGTGTGTGACCCTGTAGGCACTTGTGACGTTTGGCAATAATTTTAAACTCTCATTTACAATTATAAACAATGAGCGGTGTCTAGCAACACATCATTGCTACCCAAACGACAAGATCAGTACTGATTCATTATGCCTCGAAAATGTCATTATCCTTTCGTCCCATTATATCAAGATCAAACACGAGACATGGAATATGTCATTCTCATTTATGTTTAATCTAAGGTTTCTTGATCCCCGAGTTAACTGCGTAAAACCGATACAAATGATATCTCCATATCACTTACTCCGAGCGTGGCCATGCATTTACAATTCAACTGTATCATGGGGCCCAACTGATAATATACCTGTTATACGGGTTGGACGAATTTCATCTTGATCATTCAAAACCCACTACACATTATATCATATACCCAATGATCACTCTTAGGTCTACTCAATTACGAATGACCAAGAGAAATATCAAAGTATATGACTCACATGTTGGGAACCTTGATGATCTCAGGTCTAAGGATAGTACATATAAGAATCACTGATGACAACATGAGTCCATGCAGTGTTCTTATGTCGGGTCAGTCCAGTCCACAATTTCTCTAACTTGTACCCGTATGTAGAACTTATATCTCATATGATTCTCAACATACGTTAGTCTATATTTATTATTACGACCCATCCATAATAATAATCGACTAGGGACATTTCAAGAATGTAAGATATTCTTAGGTTATAAATATGTTCAAGCATTTATCATAGACAAAACATATTTATTGGAATAAAATCTTAATCAAAATACATGACTATATAATCATCCAATGATTAGGTTTTGGGCATTACACTAACAGTTTCCACGGTCTAAACCTTGGAATGCAGTAAGCAGGTTATCTGTGTCTACCCAATATATGTACAACGTGTACCGTAAGTAATTATATCAGGCTTCCCTTGTGGTGGCTTATATACCATGCCCGTTGGGCCAGTTGCGCTTAAGTAAGCACCCCTTATGGGTGGACTTACTATTTTCCAACATTTCCCACTCACACATAATGGGAGTGCTCATAAACACATTCATGAGAAATAGATTCTCACCAGAAACTGCAAACATCCATACAGGGAAGTCGAACTGTCCGACCAGCATACTGTGAGAGCTAAATGCTATACATCTGTTAGAAATATATAGCCTCTCATCTGGAATAAACCTGTAAGTTGATCAAAAATTATGCAAGTATCCTAGATTATAAATCACATTAGAAATCTACAGAAAATCTCTTTTTTAAAGATACATTGTATTCACAATTTTAACCGTATGTCATAATTGGTGCACCGGTGAATACAAACTAATGTGATTTCGGTCAATGATCTTCCTCTTCTCACGATCCCCTTAACTCAACTTAACTTGCTTTTCTAGACATGCCCCGCCAGACCAAATCAGTGTCCTTGGTCCTTTGGCAACACACTAAGATAGCAAACATCAAGCTGAATCTCAAGTACCTGATCGAAGTCTGAGGGTACACGATAGAGCCACCATAAAGGCTCTGGGTCTCACACAATAATAAGTGGAGATTGAACTTATGTAAACCCGTTTGGTCGGAAAATCGCACACCTTGTATGAAACATGTGCTACAGCATTTTCTCCTTTCCCGTGGAGCGTATGTTTTTCCCATAAGGAATGCTGTACAGATGGTATTTAGACACCATATGTCTCCAAATTTGAGTTGCCCGATCTACACATCAACTTGAACTCACATCTGGCCCACTAAGTGGACTCGGTGAACATATTCCACTGTTAAAATGAGATTCTGTCATTATATAGTCGACAATCATGATTTTATGCCACAAGCTCTCAAATTATCCGTCTGATAATTTTGCTTAAAATCTGTCTTATCTCCACTTTTCACTAAGAAAAGGAGGCGGTTACCCGTGTGAGAGGGCTAACCTCCTGTCTACTCGACATACTCTTAAAACAAATAAATGAAGAATGTACATAACATTAATCCATATGTATATATGGAAATCAACTTATTTGATAGCAAGAACATTAAACACAGGTTGTGAGCTTTGGGAAAAAGATAAGCATAAAGTGAAGTACTTAAGCCTACACGATTTTAGTACCTAATGTGTTACACAAACACATCCCAAGGTAAAGGCTTAAACAGTATATCTGATCACTTGTCTCTTATAGACAGATACTTCACTTCACAACCTTGCATACAACAATGCCTTTTGCATAGTTGTATCTGATGTCTACTTATTTGGCGAAACTAACCATTCTTGGGAATGGAAATTGCAGCCCCACTGTCATAGTTTACTAACACTAGATCAGTGTTCTATGCAATATCCATCACATAATCTAAGAACTCATTCAACCAAATGACTTTTACAATGCTAAAGCGAGAGCCACACATTTACCCTCAATCGCAGAGAAGAGTATACATGATCATTTCTTACAACTTTATGATATGGCATCATCATTTAGTAATAGCATATATCTAGATGTAGACTTTTCTACCATCTAGATCTTTTTCATGATCAAGTCTTGTGTATTCAACCAAGAAGGACCTTTTCCTACTTGGTGACAATGATGTAATCAGCAGACTTTTTTAGACATCCCATGATCCTTTTTAACTGCTTGTAATGTGCTATGCCTAGGTCGGATTGACTTCTATCTGTTAAGCCATTTGCTTAACCAATATCTAGTCTATTGTACACCATAGTGTGCAACAAACTTCCAACTGTGCTCCGTTATGGAACTTGGTTTATTCATACTCCCATCAGGAGCCTTAAGAGACACGATTTCTCAAAGTATGGCATCTATTGATAGGAGTTTAGATAGGATTACTTTGATGCGTATAGTATTATTCCAAAGCTTTATTAGTGTAATTCTCTTACGAGAAATACAATAATTTCTTGAAACAATATCTTGAAATCTTAATTTCAAGCTTATATGCAATCTTTATCCATATCATCTATCTCGATTGAGAAGACAACTAGGTTCTTTACCTTGTTGATTAAACTCTATATCATTTCTAGTTATAAGTATGTTATATACATACTATATGTAAATTACAAACTTACTTGGTACATGCCTTGACGATTAGAAGACCAATATAGACTTTAAAGTCTACAAACCATATGTTTGTGATCCTCTTCAATGAAACACAATCGGTTTCATTTAATATCCAATGAGAAAGGCATTATTACATCCGTTTGACATAATCCAAGGTTTAAGTTTGAAGTAATAGCTAGAAACATCCACACACTAGTAAAACTCACAGAAACCGAGAATGACTCTTGTAATCTATCTCTTTCTGTAGTATACCTTTTACCTATTAGTTGAGTCTTAAATTTCTCAACTATGCCATTGTGTCCTTCAATGAGATCAACCAGTTCTTAAACTTTATTTACTCTTATTGACTCCTTCTTTTCTTCAAGTGCTTTTGTGCATTTTCCTTTAGAAGGATTTTGAGAAAGCCTCTTCTAGGCTCATAAGTAGGAATATCATAATAGACCCACTATCTTTGAGGACAAATCATCAACGACAGTCTTTTATGAGAATCACACTAAATTTTGATTTAGGTATGTTGTTCCCATTTTGATCAACATGGCTCCCACTCGGATTAAAACGTTAATCTTGCTCCCACTAGGAACAAGATCTATCTCTATTGCTCCCACTTGGAACAACAAGATTACAACAAGATTACTTTTATTCGGACTTGATGATGAGGAAGTTTATTGATGAGAAACTAGTTCATCATCTGTTAAAATCCTCCCACTCGAATGAAGTAATCCTTGCACATCTTAATCCTTTTCCTCAAATAAAGAAAGGCCTTAACCTACCTCAACCTTCTTAAGAAACTCATTCATTAAGAATGTGACATCTTGTGGTGTATACTCAGTTACGCTCCAACTGTTTTACTGGCTTATAAATATATAACCCTTAAGGTTAGTAAGTATCTCATATGACACTTGTCTTCCTCTGAAGGCACATCTTGCCAAAGAGAAATGATGTGTATAAGCAGCACAACTTCCAAGGTTACTAAAACACATGGTGGGTAGCATTCTAGTCGACAACACATGCAGAGTAGTTGTAACTAACTATATAGGCATATTGTTAAGTATATAGGCGGCAACCAATTAAATATTACCCATGTGGCAATAAGGTTTTCGCCCTCGTTTACTTAACCATTACAGAAGCATTCCATCATGTCACTCTATAACACATTTTGTCATAGATTGTTAGGAATAGTCAACCAATGCACTATATCCTTTCATCACATGTCCAACTGATTGGATCGACAAAACGATCACAATTAACGTGAAGATCTTGTCTCTTCATATCTAGTTAATTTTCTATTAAGCTCTTATAGCTTTAGAAACAGCTTAATGCCTAAAAAAATAGAATATTAAATAGATATAATTGGGCATATTGAACAAAAAGATGAATTACATGCTTTTACCTAGTCCAAACGTGAGTGGACCTGCAGATGTCCAAGAGGACAAATAACAATAAAGAGCTGGCTTCAATCACTTTACCGGATGGTCAATAATCAGCTAGATAACACTCACAAGCAGATAATTCTATTTGTATAATGCTAGGAAGCAAACATTATTTGCTAACCTTGGCATTCTCTGTTGGTCCGTATGACCAAATCTAGTATGATTCAGTAATAATAATAAGGCCATATAAAATTGAACTAGAATCAATTTTATAATTTTCTATGAAAGTATGTATGGTTACTAAAAGCAAGACCTGTCAAAAAAGACATCTATCATGTAAGATTACATCTCATATGTTACACAAGACCAATTTGTATGATATGAGTATTTAAGCAACACCGTATTGTTGCCACTTACATGCCAAAGCATTTAATCTCCATGTGAGACTTAACAATGATCGGGTATCACATCTCCATACAATATAAAGTGTGGCTACCGAGTCTATAATTCACTAAGAATTATATTCAGTTACACACAAAATAAACCTGCCGCAAATACAAAGTTTGCTAACTCATGCAAAGTAAAGTACCAATTCGTACTATCCAATTTCATCATTGGAGAGTGACCCATTTTGTCATCATTGCAACACTTTTGTTACAACAGTACTTTGCATTGTATGGTTTGCTGTATTGATCTGTCTTCAACTTTCATGACTACATTGATGATCACAAGAGCACTTTTGCTCTACCAGCACATATTGGAATACCAAATTCCAAATAACATAATTATCGCCATTAAGCATTAACCTTTTGTTGAGCTATGCGATAATAACTTATGAAGCAGTAATTATATTTAACAAATAAAATACACAAGGATCATATATAAGGTACAATGTTCAACATACATACATGTATAATGTTAAGCTTCGATTGGCTAAGTTAATAATCACATGCATAACCCGGAGTCGAAAGTTCACTATGTTCCCAGCCATCATCTTAAAGTTGAATGCATAATGAAAATTAATTTATCTAATAACACAGCTAAGCGTTAATCATGCTCCAGACAACATATTTGTCAAGCATAATTTTATAATCCAATGTGGATTATAAGTTGAACAACCCAACAATGTTAATCTAATTAACATGGAAGCAGGTAATCGTATATTACTCATGCTAGGACAGTTGGGTAAATATTTCTCATGCCAAATCCACAAAGAAAATGGTCTAGAAATATTTGAATTGTACTTTATTGGTGATAAAACATAAACACAAAATTTATATCAAAAGAATTAGTCCATGTGACTAATTTCTTTATCTGGATCTTTAAAGAAAAATATTGGAACCCTTCATATTTTTATTCTAAGCCGTATGCCATAGAATAAAATTTAATTAGACCGTATGTCGAATATGGACAAATTTACTAAAGTCATGAGCTATAAAAATAAAACTTATTCAGACTGTATGTCTAAAAATTTATTTTTATATTGAGCTTCTCTTCGAAAAAAATATATAATAATATTAGACTTTTTTCTCGATTAATTTTATTTTATTTAGGCCATAACCCCATAAAATAAAACTTACTCAGACCATATGTCTAAGATGGACAATTTAATTTTATTCAGGACATAAAGCCAAAATAAAATTAATTTTTATGACCATATGTCTAAAAGGACCATCTCTTGCTAAAAATAATAATAGACTTGTAATTACTTTACTTGGTTTCAAACCTAATAAAAATAATAATTTAGACCATATGTCTAAAATAAGTCCATAATATTTTATTCAACCATATGTTGATAGAAAGAAAAAAAATTTAGACCGTTTGTCTAATATAAGTCAATTTTATTTTTATAGGCCACTTAAAAAAAATAATTTAGACCCTATGCCTAAATTAATTTTAATTAAACTGTATCTTTAATATAGGCCATAAAAATAAAATTAGAAAGACCTTATGTCTTTATACCCATTAAATTTGTCCAACCCAGTTAATACAACTAAAACCCATTGAATCGCACCATGCAATAGTCCAAATACTTGCACAAACCCATATGGCTCAGCAGCCCAAGTTCGGCCCTGCAGGTTTCCTCCCTTTTTTTTTGATGGCTCACAGCCACACGATCGGATCGATCCCAGCCGTTCGTTTTGTGAAGGATGCCCTAGGGTTCATTTTCTCCATCAACCCAAAAGAGCTGACGCCATCTTGTGAAGTGACTCCCACCGGAGCTGCATCGCTGCCGCCGCAGCTGTAATGGCAACCAACGGTGGGCGAGGCTACAGCAGCCAAGGAGGATGCAACGGCGACGCTCGCCACGGCAGCAGCCGCGGGTACCGTCGGACATGCGAACCAATCGCGCCTCTGCAACCTGCGCCGCCCATCCCAGCCAGCAACGATGAACAAAAAGGAAAGACGTGCGTGAACATAATCAACAGTGATGAATGCCGCCAGCATCTACTCCGGCCGTCTCCTCGATTCGCTCAACCGTCACTATCCAAGAGTCGTAGTTGACGATGTGTTCGTCGATGCACCACAGCCTCGTGAGCCTCCATCGCCCCTGCGAGCAATCGCCCCGCCGTTGTGCGTCCACCGTATGTGACGCTGCTACGGTTTTTACTTCGCCGGTTGGATCTGTCGCTGTGAGTAGCGGCTATTGTCCTTGCCGCCGCCATGTGCAGTGGAAAAACAGGAGGGTGCGGGTCTCTTTTCATGCCGCCTTGAGCAGCGCACCTTCGTCTCCACAGTGAGACAGGTTTGGTTGCCGTGAGCAACCGTAGACAGTGGTTGTGAGTTTGAGCTTGTCGTCGCAAATTCCAAAAAAAACCCAATATTTCACCAATACAACTGTATATTTGCCAATCATCAATAACTCGTATGAATTGATGATAAACCAATGATTAATTAGGCAAAATTAATCATCCAATAGATATACACAGATCATATATAGTCATATATTGTATAATTTGATACAGGAAATCAACCATGAGTAATAACATAAAAAAATAATCACACAAATATGCAATCCAGGAATTAATCAAATTGACTAGTGAATCGAACAAATCAAATCCTATGGATTGAACAAATTGAATATATCAATTTAACTAGAAAACAAGCCTAATGGCTCCGCTACCAATGAAGGATTTCATGTACATATACATAGCATAGATAAGAGGACTTATCTGTAAGAGTGAAGCAGAAGCGTTGTCAGGATCGGGAGCCACGGCTTGAATCATTGGTTGGAATCACTGGTCGGTGGAGACCATCATAGTGTGTCGGATCGGCCACATAGTTTCCACGGTCTAAACCCTGGAATGCAGTAAGCAGGTTATCTGTGTCTACCCAATATATGTACAATGTGTACCATAAGTAAGTATATCAGGCTTCCTTTGTGGTGGCTTATATACTATACTAGTTGGGCCAATTGGGCTTAAGTGAGCACCCCTTATGGGTGGACTCACTATTTTCCAACAGATATTGTTCTTGGAATTTGTTGTGTTTGTTTGATCTATGTGTGCTGAATTGTTTGTTGCTGGATTAGCTACCAAGTTTACATTATTTTGGATCTGAATCTTTATTGATGGCAACATGCGAAAGCTGAGTTGTTGATTAGGTTTTAGATCTGAACATCATAGATTGATTAGAAGACTAGAGATGCGAAAACTGATCGTTATTCTTAAGATTGATAAATTGCCTATGCTTAATGAATTTAGTTACAAACTGTGCTAGTGAGAACTAGGTAGTTATGGACTAAATAATTGATTCAACATGCGAGAGTTGAGAGTTAATACTTTAAGACAGTTAGCCTACAATAATCAATAGACATCCAAGTTCATAATCGGATATATTATTTGCATAAGTAGTGATTGCGTGAACCCTGAACTCCTAGGTTGCTTTTATTATTGCTTTACTCGACATCAATTACCCTTTGTCGATTCACTTTTTATTTTCATTACTTTGTTATTTTTGATTTTATCTTATCAACTCTCATCAATAATCATTCTTCCTAAATAATCACAAGTTGTTGTTAACGTAGTACTTAAACTATTCTCTGTGGGATCGACCTTGATTGCTATAACAGACACTGTGCGCTTACAGGTTAATCGTAGTGTTTAGTGTGGGTTGAAAAATGCTATCAACAAGTCACTGCTAACTACATTGGGATCTGGCATGAACGATGCTAGAGCGTTGTCATTCATCTTTCTTGTTGTTTGACCTGCACATGTTAGCTAAGTCCTAGGTTTGATCATATTATGTTAGACTTAGTCGAAATGATCCACTGTGAAAAGGTTTTAAGACCTTTTATCAAGCTTCTGTTGATATCAAATCCGCAGTATACTAGGTTTCATGACCATGGGAGCTACCGTAGCATGCGGCTTCAACAACCATGGTCACCAAGGTCAGTTGAAAGCGACCTCTCATGCATGTGGTTCACATCACATGCTCTTTTAAATGTTAGAGAGTAGAATATAATAAAGAAACTTAAGTAAGGTTTCTCATACAGCACGGTTAAAAGCAACCTCTCATACATGATATCACATTACCCAGTTCCATTCACCCCAATCTTCAAGGATTCAGATAACAAACTGGTTTTATATGAACGTTGGGAGAGAAAACTGCAACTTATTTGAATCATCTTGTGTAGTTCTAGAAGTATAGAGTACTAGGTTCCTTTAACTTCCCAGTAGTAGATTAGCTTGACACAAAGACCAAAGAAAGCCAGCTTTCATGTTTCTCTTCTCGCTGTCAGAGTTGGAATCAAAGACGCCAAAAGCATCCAGCTTCTCTTTGCAGGCACTTTGAGTGTGACCTGACCCGTAGAATTCAAACATATATAGAATACTAGGTTGTTGCATGCTTAAGGGTTTGGATAGATAGAGCACATGGTTCAAAGATTCCAACCACCATGAAAGTTACATCTCATGGGCACAAAGCACAAGAACCTATCCCACTACACACAAACTCCCACAATGCTCACATGATCTAGCAGCTACACTTTGTCTTTTACTACTCAAGGAAAAATAAAAGTTTATTTTTTACTGCGTGCATTGTGACTTGATCAAAACAAAATAGTGAAAGAATAGGGAGAAAATCAATAGAACAGTAACCAACCTTGTTGATTCGGCAAAATTAATTCTAATTTTTGTAGAAATGCTAACAAGATTTCCTTGAATTTGGAAATCTTGAGAAGTTCATTAACAACAAAAGAAATCTGTATGGGTTTGATTCATTTAACCTTCCTCAAGACTATTTTCATTGAAGCAACTTTGATTGGCTTTCAGATATTTTTGATTTATTTAGGCCATGGCAGTGGCAGATAATGGATCGTGAACAATTAGAAAAGTTTAGGTTAAAGCAAAAGCATCCATCTTCATGCTTGGTCAACTGATTTCTTTCACACCTTAGTCTCACGATTTGGCTCAGTTATCTCATCAGTAGCCTCTGCCATTGAAGATAAGCCAGTTTGGAACATGTACATCACCAAATTATTATCGCCAGTCACAAGCCCATTCTGGAAGATTTACGTCCTTATCTATGGTACTACCTTCACGGTACATATAGATGAAATTCCTATCCTCCACTCGATCCTTGTCTGCCTCCCTCTCCTGTTCCTATAGTCTATGACCTTATCACCATTCAAAATAATAGTCATGTCTCCAGCAAACGTATAAACACCCCTCCATCCAGTCTCCCGTCTTTCAACCGTGTTCAGGCAACTACCTCCTCCGCAAACAAATCCCAAAAAAAAAATTCTGATTCGTTTATTTTTTTCAATTTGAAAACTTGTCCCCTAACAAGGACAGTTCTAAAAAAGGCTAATTGGGGTGCAAAGGGTGTTGAGCAGAATTTACGGTGCTGTAAAATTGAGTGGATTCATTATTAAGGAGCAACAACATCTACAATCCCATCTTGATTATCACTATAGTCAAAATTAAAACCACTATGACCAGCAGTAGAATGGACATTATCTTGCTCTCTTACACTACAAGAACCCTCTAGTACCATTGCACATTCAGCAATTCAACCTCTCCATGTTCAATCCTAAGACCAAATAATTGTCCTTCACTCCAAAATTCATAAATTGCAGGAGCACCATATCAAGATAAGCAACCTAATATGCCTATAATGGGTACCGTAAACAGTCAGAAATGGTGGATTTTGGGTTTTATTGTTAGGAACAATAGACTTAAGCTAGAGGGGGGGTGAATAGCTTATGATCGAAAATTAAAAAACTTTGCAGGAAATAAGTGCGGAATTAAAAGAATGAAGGACACAAGCGATTTATCCTGGTTCACACACACTCTACTAGTGTGGCTAATCCAGCCCTTCAAGTCTCACTTGAAGATTTCACTATCTACGTTAAGCT
>JAKUCV010007062.1:16325-42436 GCA_028386065.3 Turnera subulata | reverse complement strand
AGTATTTATGTGAGTTAAAGACTTCCGCTGTGCATATTACTATTGTTGTTGGGCCATTGGGCTGGTTTTATTATTGTTGAGGTTTGTTATTTTGGGCCATTGGGGCCGAGTTGTTGTTGTACACACTGTATGCTGAGTCATGTTGGGTTGGGTCGTCACAGTTCCGGCACGTGTTTACTGTGTACGGTAAATACGGGTCAGGGCGTTTCATTTACCCTTAATCATTTCCCAAATTTTAAGGAGCATGGCCCCCTTGCCCCCCTCCCTCGGCCCCTGTCTACATGGCACTTAGTAATTTTGCCTTCAGCGTAACTATTATTTATCTGAGAAAAATGACAACAGTTTAGGCATGCGTCTTAATGTTAATTTCAAATTGACACCAAAAGTTTACGCCTCTCCTATATCATACCAAGGTTTACAATCCTATAAATTACTAGTACAGTACCCGTGGATTCCACGGGCTTGTTATTTCTCCTTCTACTTGTTCTATTTTTGTTGACCCAAAAAAACTGAAGTTTATATTGGTGCTTTACACGTCGGTATTGATTGGTTTCTTTGACCACCTTGAAATTTGAGATTTTGTAAACCAATCCCTCACCATAATTTGGCCCGAAAATATTGTATAAATATTTTCTTTATTACAACATGCATCATTGAACCCTAAAAATACAATACAATGAAAAAAATAAAAAAATAAAAAATATAAATATAAATATAAATAAATAAGAAAATTTTTAAAAACAAACACAATGCAAAAAAAGGTAAATTGTATGTAATTTTAAAAAATTAAGAAAACTAACAAAATTTCCTTAAAAAACATGAAAATAATAAAAGAATTAGGGAAACTAAAAAAACACAAACAATTCAAAAAAAAGCAAACAATTATATAAAATAATTAATTTCAATTTTTTTAATTTCTGAAAATTTAAGTGGCATGTAAAATTTTTTTATTTTAATAATAATAACACTACTTAATATTTAATTATTAATATCAAATAAAATGTCATATATTCTAGAAAAATTAGAAAACTATCACAAAGGAAGGAAAAAAATATATTATAAATCTGGAAAAAAACACTATGAAAAAAATTTAAAGCAAAAAAATAATGAATAAATCAGGAAAATTAAAAAAAAAACACAATTCCAAAAAAATTAAAACATGAAAGTAATAAATAATTCTAAAAATTTTGAAACACAAAACCAATGAAATGAAAAAAAAAGAGAGAAAATATTATATTAATCTGAAAAAAACAAATAAAACAAAAAGTAATATTATTGTGAATTTATTTGATAATATTCAACAAAATTAAAAAACAAAAACAATGACAAAAAATAGAAATATAATATAATATTCAGGAAAAAAACTAACACAATGCATAAAAAACAGGAAAATAATATTTAATTCACAAAAATTTACAAAAAAATAAACTAATTCAATGTAAAAGAAAATAGAAAAAAATTAATTCAAGGAAATTAAAAAAACCAACATAATACCAAAAAACTGGAAAAGGTTATATAGTACTGTAAAAAAACTAATGCAATGGAAGGGAAAAAATATATTATAAATGAGGAAAAAAATAAACACAATACAAAAAAATATAAGAATGTAAATAAAACTGGAAAATTTTAAAAAACTAAAACAATGAAAAGGATATAATATAAAAATAGGAGAAAATTAAAATAAATCCAACGAAAAATAATATTTCCGTAATTTTTTTGACAGTAATTTGGAAAAAATTAAGTAGTAATAGGAAAAAGAAAAGGAAATAAGCATACCTTTGAATCAATTAGAACCAAATCTAAACTGATAAGAAAATTTTGTAATTTGGTATTAGAGGACTCCCACATCCTTGAAACCCTAACTTGAATTGTCCATGAATCCTTGTGAGGGGTCATGTAACAGCCCGGGTAAAATTTTTGATTTTTACCGGGACTGTAGAAATTGTTTCACCGTGATTTACTGTTGAATTAATCTCGGGTAATTAATTCACAGTAAACGGGAGTCATTTTTCGAAATCGAGAGTTTTCCCGCGCTCGGGAGTATCTTCTTGACTAACCGAGCCTCAGTTTCCAGTTCCGAGACTTGGACAACGTTCAGGGGAATTAATTGGATTTTCCGAGCCCAAGTTGTATTTTTGGACTCGGGACGGAATTTATCGGAAAGACGGGAGTATCCCTGCGTCTACGAGATTCCGACGCGAGAATCCGGACCGGCCAAATGAGGCTTGTCCCGAGCCACTCCTCTTCCTCTTTCCTTTCTCTTCCTCTTTCCCGGCTACACTTCTTCTCTCTCCCGGTTTTTCCCGGCCACGCGAGCCCCACTTTCTTCTCTCTTTTCTCTCTTTCCCTTCCTTTCTTTTCTCCTTTTCTTTTTCTTCCACTTTTCTTTCCCTGCTCACTCACGCATCTCCTGTTTGCCCGTGAAACCACACCCGTGAGTTGCTCCTGTAAACCCGTGAACGATGTCGTGAAGCCATGACCCCTCGCCTGCCTCCTCATTTTTCCCCTGCCTCACCCTTCACGCCCCTCTCCTTCCCGGCTGCAGCAACGGCCGAGACCTGCAACACACCACACCGAACCACCACCCAGCTGCCACACCCTTCCCTCTTTTCTTCTTTCTTTTCTTTTTTTTTTCCTTTCTTCTCCTCCTTCCCGCTGGACGTTGCCGCCTGCAACCCCACGCCGCCATCCCACCTTCTTCCTCCTTCCACCACTGCTCACGCACCGCCACCGCCACCTGCAACCCCAACACCACAGCCTCACGCCGTCGCCTCCTCTTTTCCTTCCCCTCCTCTCCAACGCAGCGGCAGCGCCGCCCGACGTGACGAGCCCGAGCCGCCGACCCGGAGTTCTCCTCTCCAGCACCTCGACGCCGCGCTGCCGCTCTGCTCGCCGCCACCGGAAGACGCAGGTGCCGTCCCCATAAACAGCAGCCGCCGCCTCCTCCTCTCGGTGCCGACATCGCATGCCTCCCCTACAGCTGCGTACGCCACCGCAGCCACAGCCCTTCGCCGCCGCGCTCGAGCCGCCTCACCTGCCTCGCCCGTCCCGTGCCGCCGTCGCAGACCTGCAGCTCAAGGTGAGCTTGGTTGTTGGCAACCCGGTTACATGGTGATATGGGTCGGGTCGACCCGCACATTTTGGATGGGTTAGGGTTTGGTTTTGTAGGCTTAAGTTTGATGGGCTTATAGTTTTAGGTTGGGTTGAAGGATGGGTTGGCATGGTGGGTCTGATATTGTGGTTTGGGCTTGATTTTGGGCTGTGATTTGTGGGTTGGTGTTTGTGGGTTATGTGTCTGGGCTGGGTCGTAGACAATGGGCTGCATAGTAAGGCCCAGTCTATTAATTATAATTAAAATAAAAAAAAGATAAACGTATATCTGAAAAATAAATAATAATATGGCTGATAATTATATTTTTCTAGAAAAATAATAATATGTATTACAAAGTATATTTTTAGGAGATAAAATAACTACTTAGACATGTTAATTTGGAAACTAAGGTGATTATGTCATAGTGATTTTAATAATAATATGGTGAGTATGAATGATAGTATTTTGGAATATATATATATATATATATATGTATATATGAAGTATATGAATATATTTTACTGGAAATAAAACTAATTTGGAGATACATATATATATACATATATTTCGAGGAAAATGATAAGTTTTAAATATGGATTATGGAAATATATATATATATATATGTAAAATACTAGAATTTATGGAAATACTTTTGGAAATATAAATATAGTATGATAATTAACATTTCCTAAATTTATAATTATTTTGATATTATTATTACTTGTAAAAGTATTTTACCTTTGGAAAATATATATATTTATAAATTCGTATTTATTTTCATAAAATAAATCTATATGATTATATTTTATGGAATATGGTTTTCTAAAGAAAATTATATTTTGTAAATTATATTTTGGCAAGAATAATACTCTATGGAAGTTGTTTGAAAAATGTATACACATGTTATATTTCCCTAGGAAATTATGTTGTTTATTATTTGAGAAAAAGGTATAATTAATTTATGAAAAATATTTTGGAAAGAGTTTTAATTAAAGTATGGTACCGAAATTATATTCGGAAATACGTACGGTAAAATAATTTCCGTAAAAGATAATAATATCGAGTAAGAACCGGGATGGGTAATTTCGTAGTATTGGCATCATTGCATACCGAATATGTGCATTTATGTGTATGTATGATTTTGTGGTATAGGTTGGATATCGGGCAGTTTCCCGAGGAGCCGGCGTCGGACCGGACATTGTTTCCGAAGTTGAGTAATCGGCTAAGGTGAGGTTAAGTAAATATTTATTTACATCCCGTGATATCAAGTTGCTGTTTGCTTACTGTGCTCGATGTTGCTGGTATGATAATTTGTGGCTGTGTATGATTTGTTTTGAGATGATTTTAATTGATAATTGTTGCCGTTGATGTTGTTGAAATTATTATTGCTGTTGATATCATTGATGAGGTTGGAATTATGGTTATAAGTAAGACTACTACTGTTGTTGACTGTAGAATTGTGTAAGCTGGGTACCGAGGGTACTATTATGGGAACAGTTTGGTATTGGTTATTATCCAGACGAGCGGAGAGGCTGCGAGCCTGCTCGGGATAATGAGATAATGGTTGGATGATAGAGATGTAGTAATTAGTCGAGGAAAAAGGAAATAATAAAATTGAATACACTTAGACATCTAGTGAGTCACAGTTAAATGTTGGAACAGCCAGATGGTAGTCTGATTTATGGTGCTGGGGGAGAGTGTGCTTGGGGTCTGCTCCCTGTCTGTATCGATTATTATTTTTAGGCGCTGGGGGAGAGTGTGCTTGGGGTCTGCTCCCTGTCTGTGCCAGTTATACGTGGAGGTACCAGGGCGGGGTCCACGAGCTAGCTAGCTTGACTACCAGGCGACGGCCATCATTTAACTTGTGATAGGGGCCCTGATAATAAAATTGGAATAGTGTGTCTAGAATCACCAGTGTGTATTTAAGGTTCGTGAGAACCTTAGTTAGTTGTTGTGTTGTGACTTGGATTATTTACGGTGTATGTATATGTATATTTGCTTATGGGTTTACCCGGTGGGCACTTCGGACTCACCCCTCACCTGCGGGCTTTCATCCCGTAGGTTGAGTTATTTGTGGTTCAGGTATATTGCATTCCAGACAGGCTGCGACGTTATCCCTTGGACAGGACTCGGATCCATAGATTGCATGTGTCGCATACAGTGTTAGTGAGTTTAAGTCTTCCGCTGTGCACTGTTTTTAATTATTATTGGGCCAATGGGCCAGATTTGTTATTTATGTCGTTTCACTATTTTGGCCATTGGGCCGAGTTATTGTTTTATACACTGTATGCTTGGGCTGATTTTAGTTGGGTTGTCACAGTTCCGGCCTGTGTTTACTGTGTACGGTAAATTCGGGTCGGGGCGTTTCAGGTCAATTCATCCAATGTTTGAATATTCATTCTCCTAAAAATAATAATATATCGTACAAATTTAAATATACAATTAAAATGAAACACCCCGACCTAAATTTACCCAACATACAGTAATTACCAACAACAGTGCCGACACGTGGCACAAACTGTGTAATACAATAGAAAATCGGCCCAACATCAATAGCATAACACCCGACTTCGGGAATCTCAATAACAACAGCACAGCGGAAGCATTTATAACTCAATGACAAAATATGCAAGCCCGATGCTACTAATGGATCCAAGTCCTGCCCGAGGTACACTGCAGCTTGCCCCGTACGTTCCTGCACTACAAACAACTCATCCTACGGGATGAAACCCCGCTGGCGAGGGGTGAGTCCGAAGTGCTCACCGACGAAGGATAAACAGAGATATATAATCAACCGTAATACTTTTGAAGTAAGCACAACAATCACAACAGTAAGCACAAACAACCACAACACAAGAAAGCTACCACAAACAACTATGCCAAGACCAAAAGAATGCTTAATTATTTTTATTACCAATTTTATCTTCCGGGCCCGTCACTGGACAAGCTAGGGTCGTACCTGGTTATTAACTAATTCTGGATGCCAGGCCCAACCATAATTCGGGATCAACATCCCAATACCAACAATCCAGGATCAACATCCCAATAACAATAAATCCGGGATCAACATCCCAATATCACAAATCCGGGATCAACATCCCAATCAACCAACCAACCGGCCATGACACCACAGAACTAGTCTCTAACCATCTAGTCGAACCACTACTTTCCACATGACAATTACATCATCTCAAATTCAATTCCAATTCCATTACTCTATCATCATTTACTCAACTTTTATCATCTCAGTTTATTTCTCAAACTCAACCAGCCAATAATTTCATATCACTATATTCTCACAATTAACAGCCCAATGGTTACTCACAATATCACAAACCAACAGCATATTCCAGCAACATCATGGCAAAATCCACAGCAAATAAATAGCAAACAATAATCATCAACAATTTCCATAGCAGTCGCATAACAACCAATAAACGATTCAGCAGTTCAATCAAACAACAAAAATCAAACACAGTATTACAGACACATATCCAAGGTTATCCATCCTCACCTGATGTGTCTCTGAAACTGCTATCTGGTCAAACCACGATACCCTATATGTACATATAGGAACACAATAATCACTTATAATGCACAACAAAATGATGATGCATGATGCCGATTTAACATTTATTAGACGGCTTTTCTGTTCATTTTAGTATTTCCATAATTATTTTATTACCCAACAGTTCATCCGACTTGGTGGTAATTAACCAATTAGATATTTCAAGTGGTTATATCAAACATATTTGTTTCTAATCAAAACCGATCCCGAGCGTCCAAGCCGATATTCCGGCCCTTAGGCTGCTTATGACAAGAAAGCATATATACGTACACTTATATGAAGTATATATTTAAGAAAATATATTTGTAAATTAATCAAGTTACAACCCGTTAAATACTCATAGTCCATATGACGTAAATGATGTCATTCCCAATTAAATACTAAATACTTATATGTTTTATAAACAATAATTATATAATAATGGAATCGATAAATACGTCAAAATATTATTTAAATAGTATATCCTATAATAACTAGTTTAATGGAAATTATCTCCAATGGTATGAAATTAACATAGCCGGTGTATGGTATAAAATAATTATCACGTAATGTTGTAAATTTATAAATACGTATACGTATATGTGTTCGATAGAGTAAGATAACACTAATAGTACTATTATTACGTTAGTAAAATACCCCGGTAAGTTAACAACTTAGCACAACCATAAAATAGATTATACGGTTATGTATATATTAGTCTTATAAATACGTAGTTAAATCCAAATAAGATAATATCATTCTTAAAACTTAAATTAAATCATTAATTACTTATTTGTATATATATATATAGCCAAATTACGTAGCTATATCCCATAATTAAATTATGGCCTTGTATTATTCACGGAGATATGGGTAGCAACATATAGTAGAATAAGGTAAATAAAGTAAGGTATGGCCTTTGATTGTTTTAGCCCAAAAGATTGGAAATTAAAAGTATTAGAAATGTAGTTGTAATACTAACTCACTTAAACATAATTTAAGTTATTTCGGAAATTAAAACTCGGTGGACCTTCACATTCGTTTAGCCCATCGGATAGGATATGGTAGCTTCAGATTAACTAAATGAAATACTTAATTAAATTTAGATATTATGGGCCTTTTATTGCAATTAGCCCAATCAACTTTAATAAAATTAAAATTAAATACAATGGGCCTTTCCCGAGCCCAGGCGAATTATAAATTAGATGGAACCGGTAAATTAAATACGATGGGCCTTTTTGGTAGCCCAACCGAAAATTAAGTAAGAGCAGATAGTAAATAAATAATAATATAAATTAAAAGCATGAATTAAATAAAAGCATGATAAAATGAAATAATAAAGTATAAAATAAAAATCATAAATTAGCTAAATTAAGTCACTCAATTTTTATTAGCATCGTTTTAAAGTCCGACTTCGTTATTATAATTCGAGGTCCGATTTATGATGCATATGGATGGTCCAAGGCTCGAGTTTTACCCAAAGTCCGTTCCCGGGTTCGTCGGAAAATTCCCGGGACGTCGGAAACTCGCCGGATTCCGGCGTACACTGTTCACGCCAGCATCAAGACACCCACGTCCACTGTCACTGTTCCCCCAGCAGCAAATCAGGCCAATCCCACCACCATAGCACCAATCCGGCCACCAACACAAACACCATCCCCACGGCCACTCGTCGGTAACCGGTGTTCCACCACACAACGGCATCTACCGCGCCAAACACCAAAACCTAAAACCACGGGAGTCCCACCGGTGACATCCTGCCCACACGCATCCACCTCGGCAATCGACCAAACACAGACCCACAAACAACAAATCGAACCAACTCAGCCACGAACCTTAGCTAATAGAATAAAATAAAACTAAGAGAAGAGAGGGAGAGGCGCAACCAAGACTCACCCAGCCTCGGTGTCGTCTTGGTGGAGGAGGAAGGAAGGATGGAGGCGCGTCGGCGCACCCACAGCGGCGGCGACGTGAGTTGCAGGGGAGAGGGAGAGAAGACGAGAGACTGAGAGAGGGCGGCGGTGCTTAAGAGGAGCAGCGGCGGCTCTTGCTCTACACGGGGTGAGGAGTCCGGGTAGCGACGACGAAGAGTGGAGGAAGAGGGCGTCTCGGTGGAGGGGCTGCAGAGGAGGAGGCAGTGGCGGCTCAGGAGGGGAAAAGCGAAGGGGCAGGCGGCGGATCCGGGCGACTCTGCTTGTCGGGTCGTCGGCTGGTCTCCAAGGAACGGCGTCCTGTAGCCGCGACAGGAGGAGAAGAAGGATAAAAAGAGGAAGGAAGGGGGACTTGGTGGTGCTGCGTGTGGCGGTCGGTGGCTCCGGTTGTTGGGTTGAAGGCGACGACTGATGAGGAGAAGAGGGGGTTAAGCGAGGAAGAGGAGGTGGTTGCAGGAGAGGGTGGAATCGGGTGGAGAGAGGAAGAGAAAATACAAAGAATGGAGGGGGAAAGGACAAGGAAGAAAAAGAGAGAAAAGATGGTAGTGGAGAGGTAGGGGCCGGTCGGTGGAAAATCGAGAGAGGGGAAAGAAAAAGAAGGAGAGGAAAGAAAAGTGAGGCCGGCGGCTGAAGGAAAAATCGGGAGAGAGAAAGAAAGATAACCGGGAAAGAGAAAAGGGAAAGCGTGTGTTGTCGGGGCAATAATCGTGCCTACCGACACCCGAAACGCAGTTGTTTTAGACGACGGCTCGATTGATGCTCCCCGCAACCTCGTGTGTTAAATCTTTGTTTCAAACCAAATTATAATTTTAGAAATCTCATTAATAGCAATTAGATTCTTTTACGACTTTCAAAATCATTCCTAAAACACATTTAGGCATAAAAAAGATACATTTCTTTTAGTTTTCGATTAATAAATATTTTGGCAAAGCGTTAGTGGTAATAATGATATTGATAATACTAATAATAATAACAACAACAACAATAACAATATTTATAATAATAATAATAACCAAAATTTTTGTAAGGAAAACGATATGGAAATTTACTATAAAAGGTTGAATTCTCGATTAACTGAGATAAAATTTTATTCACCACCGTAAAAGTTAAAATAAAACAGTAAAATTATTAGAAATTTTACCCGGATTGTTACATAAAGTCTAACACAAAAAAAGTGTTAGTACTAAAAAGTGTTTTCGTTTATATAAATTCTAAAAAATGTTAGTACTTACTAACATTCATACTGAAACAAAGAAAGTAAAAAAATAAAGTGAAAAACAGAAAACTAACACAGGAAAATAATATACATTTAGTTCAAGAAAATTGAAAAAAATTAACACAATGCTACAAAACTGAAAAATATTATAGAATACTGGAAATTTTTTTAAAAACTAAAGTAATGTAAAATAAAATAGGAAAAATATTAAATTCAAGGAAATTAAAAAAACCAACATAATGCCAAAAAACTGGAAAATAAAATAAAATACTGGTAAAGAAAACTAATGCAATGGAAGGGAAAAATTATATATTATAAATGAGGGGGAAAACAAATACAATACAAACAAACATATAAAAATATGAATAAAATTTTTTCAAACACAGATATTTAAAAATCAAAATAGAATTGAAAAGAAATTAAAAAAAACTGTAAAACACAGAAACTGTATCCGGATTTCATTGTACTGACATCCGGTTTTTCTCTGTGTGTTTTCAATTTTTTATTTCTCAAAAGAAACTGTATGAGACACACAAACTTTAAAAACAAAATACAATTGTAAAGAAACTGTAAAATACAGGAACTGTATCCAGATTTCATTGTACTGACGTCCGGATTTCTCTGTGTGTTTTCACTTCTTTTTTTTCTCAAAAGAAACTATATGAGACACAAAAACTTAAAAAACAAAAAAAAGAATTGTAAAGAAACTGTAATTACAGAAACTGTATCCGTATTTCAATGTACTAACATCCGGATTTCTCTGTGTGATTTCACTTTTTTGTTTCTTTAAAGAAACTGTATTAGATATAGGAACTTAAAAACCAAAATAGACTTGCATAGAGAATAAAAAGAAAAGAATGAGAATAGTACGTACTGCAAGCTAAAAAAAAAAGGAAAAAAGAGAAGAATGAATGGAGAAGAAACAATATAAAAAACAAAACCTGTACCTATATTTATAAATATTTAGAGATAAGAGTTTAGTAATTAACAATTTAATCTTTTAAAAAAAGAATCGGCACAAAATCAATGGGTTTAAGGTTCTTTTTCCTGATAGGATGGATGTTGGTTTTTTGGATTTAGTTAAAGTATAATTGGGAGTGTATCTTTTAAAAGTGATGATTTTGGTTGTTTTTTTGACGTTGTTGGGATTAATTATAAATATATAACTATAAATCTGATAATGGTACAAAATCAATAGGTTATTATGGGATAAATATGTTTGTCATTATGGCCAATCAAATTACACTTACAACACTCCACATGGCAATAAAAGAAGACCCTAAAGCCTCCACATGGCAATAAAGTAAGATCATAAAAATCTTATGTGTCAAAACCTGGTGAGGGATACAGCTTTAAATGTATATAATAGATGGGGCATCTAGCTTAATTCCAAACTATAATATTATATCATATCATTAATTTTGAGTGGGTTGTGAGAGAAATAGATAGCTTTAGAGAGTAAGTTATGGCTAGAAGATTTTTGGGCTTGGCCGTGTTGCTAATCGATGGCTGTGCTAACTCTAGCACAGGAATTCAACCATGGACTCCCATCATCGAATGTTTTGCAATCCACAAGGTTTAAGATCCCTGATAAGGTGAAGTGTTTGGCCCCATGTGGCCTTCCTTGTGTTGGTCGGCTTGGCTTTCTCATGGCCCTATACATGAGTACATGTTTGCTTTCATGTCTCGCCGCTCCTAATATAGTACCAAATATTCTTCACTAATGCGCAAGTACTAGGAACACTGATTTGCACTGGTAAAATTAAATTCTTCACCATTTATTTCTTTTGTGGTTTGTTTGCGTTTTTTAAGAGACACGGATACTTTTCTATGTGCAGGTGCCATGAGCCTTCAGAGCTTCGAGAATCTGAATCAAATTGGAGACTCTGTGAATTCTTATTATGATGAATGCAAGAAGCTACATGATTAGGAAAATTTTATTTGGTGGGGATCCGGGGAGTGATATAAAAATATAATTCCCTAATGTCATATTAGTGGTAAACATTTTATATATGCATTGGATCTCCTATTCTGAGACTTACAAATGTTAATAAGTGCACACTAGGTGTTTTTTCGATACTTGTAAGATAGGTCTTTTTAACTTGTATCTCTATTGCTTTGTTATTCTCTAATAATTCTTTTTTTTTTTGTTGAATCTCTAATATTCCATTTATTTATCGGATCTGCTTTTCTTAAACTAGGGCAGCTAGCTACCAATTAATTAAGCAAGGACTTGTGAAGTTGGTAAGGACTCTTAGCTATAGGTACTCGTTTATTATTTGGTTTTGTGATTGATTTTTGTCCCGAACAGCAGAGTCTTGTTGTTGTTGTTTTTGTGACCCTTATCTGGAATTGATTGATTTATAAGACACTTTAAGTAAGATGTTACTTTAAACCTTGTAGCTGGATTTAACAGGTCAATCTTGCCAAAAGAAAATGTTAAAAGTAGTTTAAGACTACAATATCTTGAAAAGACCTGTATGTTATCAGTCCGGAGAGTATTTATATATGCTTCAGAATCAGCCTGGCAAGCTTGACATCGTTTTCTCCTCTACAGAAAATCAGACGTCCCTTAAAATAAAGGAATCTAGATACAAGTAGATTGATTGCGGGCAGCTAAGTTTACCAATTCATAGGATCATAACTGGAATTAAACTTAGATTATTGATGATTTCGTATTCTGATGATGCAATGAGGTATAAAATACAAAAGAATACTTACTAGCCAGAAACTTCGTAGGGGATATTGTACTGTTTATGAAGGGCAGCTGGAACATAAGGTTAGGAAGTGTAGCTTTGAAACCATAAATAGTCCCAAAAAGTGAAGAAAGTTCTGTTGTTTTGCAGGGTCGAGCTCCAAGTCAGTCTCTTTCAGGAACTCTCTCCGGGACCATAGCAAATTCACTAATCTTCGCCAAGTGTAAGGACTGACTACCTCTTCTTTATTAGTGTTCTTTATTTCTGTCGGCCAAATTTTCAAAAACCTAGCTCTATTTTTCTGATGCTTAATAATTTTTCATTTGGTTGCTCATAATAAGAGTTAATTTGTGAAATCAGGTAAAAGTTTAGGTCTTTTGAGGTTGCTTTCTGTTTAATGGAGAGGTTGGTTTAATGGTTATACTTTTGTCGTACTCTAATATTCAAAAGTGGAAGCCAAATGGGTTGGTTACCTTTTGATATATATTTACATGTCTTTTTTTTTTTTTTTGGTTTAAACCGAGATCATATATTATAAATATATGCAAAGAAATGTGGCAGAAACATTACAAGGAGACATCGGCTCTGCAACCTCCTATCCTCCCGTAGGAGCTGACTAATTACAGGGGGTGGAGAAGACAAATTGATACAGCCAAAACAAATATTTGCAGCCAATTGAGCTAGCTGCACAGCTACAGAGTTAACATGTCTCTGCACAAACTCAAAAGACGTACAAAGTTGACATCTAAGTTCAAGGAAAAGTTCTTCCTCAATAGCATCCCTTCTATCCGCCTCCTCTCGGTCCTCTGCTATCCAGGTGATGGCCTCACGATCGCATGATTCTAGTGTGAAGGGGGCACCCCCCATTCTCATAGCCGACTGTAAAGCCAATAGGATGGACCATCTCCCTGCTTTGAACTCATAACAGGATCCTAGATTTGCTGCAAAACCACCCTTCCAGGACCCATCATGATCCCTTAGCACACCACCTACCATGACATGACCCAAGCTGATATCTTTATGCAAAGCAATATTACATTTTAACATACCAACAGCTGGGGGAAGCCATGAAGGGGATCCCAACATTGGACCTGCTGATTTCCAGCAGCAAAAATGCGTTGGTTACGCCACTTCCACAATAACCAACATGCAACTGAGAAAATCATGTGCCATCTACCAGAGCTCAAAACTGGAGAAGGCGCCTCCAAGTTTCTGCTCACCCACTCAGATCTGTCCAAGGAGAAAAACTCCTCTGGCATTCCATGATTTGCTAAACTCACCCATAAGTCCTGAGCAAAAACACACTCTCGAACCACATGCATGGAGGTTTCAATAGCGCTTCCACATAGCCCGCACATGGGGTCTCCAGTCAAATGTCTATCAAATCTTAGCTTGTTTGTTAAAAGCCGTTCATGGTTAAGTAGCCAAAGGAAGGAACAGATCCTCCTCGGGCCCGACCACTTCCAAATTCATTTCCAAATCTGCTGTGGAGGATGCCAGTTCTGCCTCTCCAAAGCAACATAAGCAGACTTGACAGAAAAACACCCATTAGCTTCCTCATTCCAAAGCAGCTTATCAGGACCCATGTTACGCTGGGGGGGACGAGTCCTCTGCAAAATCTCCCTAATAGATGGGGAAATATATGGGTTAAGCTGATTCCAATCCCACAGTCCCTCTTCCGTGATCAGTGTACTCACACTGCATCTTAGTAGCTTCGTAGGGACCTCAGTTTGAGAATGGCCCTTGATAGAGCCTTCAACAGCCAACCAATGGTCAGCCCAAAAGCTAATAGAGTGGCCATTGTGCATTTCCCAAGAGAAGCAGTTATGGAAGGTTGGCCAGACTGCGCAAAGTGCCCTCCACAAGCCGGAACCTCCACTGCATTTCCACGACCCTACAGCTACGGCATCTGTTCTCAGATATTTCATGCGAATAATTCGCACCCACAAGCTCTCAGGTTCAGATAGTAATTTCCAGATTAGCTTCATCAGAATGGCGTCATTGTGTGAGCGCATTTTGCGAATACCCAAGCCGCCACACTCGATTGGTTCACATACGTTATCCCAATTGAGAGGGTGTATTTTCTTCGCTTGAGCACTGGAATCCCAGACAAAGCTTCTGCAGACTCTGTCTAGTTTATCACAGAGGGCCCTGGGAAGCCTTACTGTTTGCATAACATATGTAGGCAGGGTAGATAGAACAGATTTAGTGAGAGTTACGCGCCCGGCCAGTGATAAGTGCTTGGCTTGCCAACCAGAAAGTCTTTGATTAGCTCTGTCTAATATATAGGAGTAAGTCTCTTTAGTCACTTTCGAGTGAATCAAAGGGACTCCTAAGTGTTTCCCTAGATCCGATGTACGAGTGAAACCAAAAGATGAACTGAAGGCCTGGGCAGCTTCTTTCGGTACATTCTTTGAAAAACAAATTCTCGATTTTTCCTTACTGATTCTTTGGCCTGAAACAGCGCAAAAATTGTTGAGACAATCCGAGATCACTTGTACCTGACTTGGTTTCGCTTCAGCAAAGAGAAGAAGGTCGTCAGCGAAAAACAAGTGGGAGACTTTTGGGCCCCCTTTGCTCACGGCAATCGGACACCATTGTTTGTTATGGACTGCACTATGAATGAGGTGCCCCAATCGTTCCATGCAAAGCACGAAGATATACGGGGAGATAGGATCCCCTTGTCGGATACCCCGAGATGAATTGAAAGGGGAGCCTGCAGCTCCATTCCAACACACCTGCATCTGAGCCGTTGAAATGCACTTCATAATAATGTTTGTCAACTTGGTACTAAATCCAGCATACTCAAGAGTTTCTCGGATGAAGGACCATCTTAGTCTATCGTAAGCTTTCTCAAGGTCTATTTTGATGGCCATCCACCCGGATTCCCCTTTCTTCTTTTTCATGGAGTGGATGACCTCCTGGGCAATAATTATATTATCTGTGATGAGACGGCCGGGCACGAAACTACTTTGATTAATTTCTACCAAATCCTCCAACAACGGCTTCATCCGGTTCACAATGAGTTTGGTGACAACCTTGTAGATAACGTTGCAAAGGCCTATCGGCCTGAACTGCGTAATTCTTTCAGGTCTCTCCGACTTTGGCAGTAGTACCAGCAGCGTCCCATTCAGTCGTTCATCCCAAAACCCCTGCTCAAAGATACTACGCATCAAACTCACAACCTGCGGCCCAACTACATCCCATTGTGACTGATAAAAAAGGCCATGTAGCCCATCAGGGCCGGGAGCCTTTAAAGGGCCTAATTGGAACACACATCCTTTAACCTCCTCCTCTGAGATAGGTTGATCCAATGCTTCAAAGAGTGGTTGCTCTAATTTTGGAAAGCAGTTGCGAATTGGGAAGATGACTTGGCCTGGGCTCTCCTCTGTGAAAAGATTCCTGTAGTAAGAGGAGGCTAAATCCCTCAATTCTCGTTCATCCGTGCACCAAACGCCTGCCTCATCTCTAAGTGCCTCAATGCGGTTCCTTTTCCTTCTGATGATTGCCGCCGTATGAAAGAAGGAGGTGTTCCGGTCTCCCTCCTGCACCCACTGGCTGCCTGTCTTCTGCTGCCATAGTATTTCTTCTTGGATCAAAACCCCCTCTAGCTCTAATTCCAGTTCTTTTTCAAGATTGGACAAAAACATGGAGGGCCTCCTTTCAAGATACCTCTGAATTCCCGCAATTCGTGCTAGCAGCCTCCTTTTTATCGTGTGAATGTTACCGAAAACATCTTTATTCCATTTTTTAGTCTTGGAAACAAAGATGTTAACAGTATCAAAAAAATCATAATTGGGGTCCCAACTTTCCCTTACGAACTTTGGGAAATCCGGGTGTGTGAGCCACGCCGCTTGGAACCGAAATGGTCGGTCCTTAGCAGAAGGTGGTGGAACTCCTGTTTTTAGTAGGACGGGACAATGATCAGACCCAACTCTAGGGAGATGGAACACTGAAGCATCCGGGAATAGTATCCTCCAATCGCCATTGCACAAGAATCGATCAAGACGCGCTCGTTTACCTCCACTCTTCCAAGTAAATAGACTGCCTGCAAAACCTAGATCTAGCAGGTTTGTTGCAAGCATACAATCTACGAACAGGGCATTAGCAGTTCCTTTCCTTCCGAATGCATTCTTCCTCTCCTCCCCTTGGAGCACAGCATTAAACTCACCTCCTAATAACCATGGTTCGGAGATGGATTCTGCTAGGGCCTCTAAGTTCCGCCAGAGGTACTTGCGCCATGTTTCTTGAGGACATGCATACACAAAAGTGCACAAAAAACCGGAGTTGTCGCCTGTAACCCGGATATGCATGAATTGGGGGTGATTAAATAGCACCTCCACACACACCCTCTCTTCATCCCATAAAAGCCAAATCCCGCCCGCGAAACCTCTGGCCTCGATTCTGTGAGAATTAGGAAAGCCAAGTCGACGTACTACCTGGTCAGCTCTTCTTCCACTAATGCGAGGTTCCATGATCACAAACACATCAGGTTTGTTCATGCGACAAAGCTCCTTACAATGTCTTTTAAACTTTTTCTTGCCAGCACCCTGGCAATTCCACGTTATTATAGATAACATAAATATATATGTGTATAAAAGGGAAGCCAAACCGGCGAGCTAAATCAGCATTGTGAGGAAACTGCAGCTGCCCCTTGTACCGGGGCTTCCTCCTCCATGGGAATTCAAACGGATGAACCCTCCTCCCTTCTCGTAAGTGAGGGGTCCTCTTCCATGTGGGTATCAAAACCATTGGAGGCCTCAGCCCCAATTAAGGGTATAGTGTTCGTCTCTGCTGGGCCATTGGTAGGGTCTGGTGGTTTCATGGGAATACTGCTTCCTCTAGTGTTTGATTTTGGGGTAAGGGTGTGACTAGACGTGGAGGGGGTTGAAGGTGGTGGAATCATAGAGAAATTCTCAACCTCTTGTCCTGTCGAAGTCTTAGGATAAATAATCCTATGGAAGGACGCCTCAAGGGCAATAGCCGAGTGAGCTGGGCGTGGAGTAGGAGTAGCTGATGGGGTGCTCTTAAGTATAACTTTGGGTTGAAAAGTTGGTGAAGTGGATGGGCTGGCCGTTAGGTGATCAGGGAATGAGTTAGTTGTAGTCTGGGTTTGGCAGTTTGAAACATCCTTGAGTGGGGTTCTTCGTGTATAGGGTTTAGCCTGGCTGCCACTTAGTTTGTTGGGCTGAGCTTTTCTATTGGTAGTCAGTGGTTTGGCCTTAACAGTATAGGTATGGGATTTCTGGGCTTTAGGTGTTTGGTGCTGGTTTGGGGGGCTGGGGACTTCTACTCCTAGGGATGCTGGCTGCTGGACCAGGGTAATGGGTTCGCTCTCCAACATCTGAAAACGGTTGCCTGTCTGTCTTGTGCCCCCTCCTTGGTTCCTCAGAATAGTGGATTCCGCTTGTCTCTGATTAGGACGTCTCGATCTGCGTTGAGCCACCATCCACTCCCCAACCTCTTGCTTGTTTTTCCTCACTGGAGCCTGTTGGGGCTGGCCCCCCGGAACTGTTGGAACACTTGGGGTAGACGAAGGGGCTGCGACTCTTTCCAAGTCTCCCCCAACCGTGGTACCCTCAGGTGACGGGCATTGGTGGGAACATAGCAAGGATGAGTGACCATACCTTCCACATGAGAAGCATATCTGTGGCAGACCTTCGTAGGAGACCATGTACTCCTCATTATCCAGTCGCACCATTCCTTTCAGCGGCTTCATCAGGTCTACCGCCACTGCCACCTTGGTGAATTTAGCTCTTGTTTGGCTCTCCGTTTTGACATCAATTCGAACAGTGGAACCGACCATATTGCCCATTGTTTTCAAGACCTTGGAGTGGTACCTGTCCACGGGCAGATCTGGAAATCTCACCCAAACAGTTGCTTTCTCCACTGCTCCCGCCTTAGCCCGAAAGTTTTGACACCATGGCTGAACACAGAGTGCGTGGTCATAAATCGCCCAAGGTCCACCTGTAAGAGCCTGCCAATAGTCAATGGAGTCCCAGAATCGAACAATGAAGAAATTGTTCTCCATATCGATGAGCCGGAAGGGGCCAGATGGCTTCCACATGGATTGGATCTTGGTGTGTAATGCTCGGTAGCCAATCTCCCTCCCTAGGAGCTTAACGATAACTGCCTTTTCCCATGGCTTCTCCAAGCGCTTCTTGAAAGCGGCAGAGAGCTCCACCTTTGGTCCGTTTTCGTCTTCCGTGATGATGATGTCACCATCCTCACATTCTGGTTCTTCCTCTAACAGCCACGGGTCTTCATCCTCCAGTATGGCCTTCCCTTTAGATAGCTTATCTTTGTAACTCATTCTAGGTTCCTCCATTGCCACATCGCGAGGCTGTGACTGGATAGGAACTCCATCTTCACCTACCTTCAAACGCACTTTCTTGGTACACCTTTCCTCTTCAATGGATCTGATAGTTTCCGTAGTGGATGTCAGGATCGAAGAGCAAAGAGTCGCTGGGTTGCTGGTAATAACTGTGTTTTTGGTATTTTTGATTGCTGCAGACATGAAGAGTAAATGCTTAGAGAGAAGGGAGACCTTCTCTCTCTACAATAAGTACAGATGAACTTTTTAATTGCTCTTATTGGTTAGTATTTACATGTCTTTTTTGATATCATTGTTTATATTTTTTTTGGTCAAAGGTCAATGACCGGGAAGTATATTAAAAAATATACGCGAGCTCAATACATGATTAGAAGACGTTAGCTCAACTCGCCTTCTATCTTATATAAGAAAACATGATATAAACATAATAGGACAGTACATGACATGGGATCACAGCCCCGAACATATAAAACTGAAAACAGGCTCAGAAAAACTGGCTGAGATGTAACTGATACAGATAACATTCATGTCCGAGGGAGTGGATCGGTCAGTGAGGTTGGGGAGGAACCGTCCGCCGATCCACGTCCATACTGGAGCTGGACGCACCGGGAGAGAAAATTAGGCGGTGGCACTCTTCTCCCAGGACCACAGCTGTGTGGTTCTGGGATTTACGAGGTCGAGGGAGGGGAGCGGTTTGGTTGAAGTTCGAGGAGACGACTGGGTAATTAGCTGAGGTAGTAGCTAGGGAGGGGACAGGACCGATGGGGGTTTGGTCAACAGGGTTTGGGTTCAATGGGGAACTGGGAATGGGCACTTGTCCAGTTTGGGCCTGATAAGGTTTTAGGTGGGGGTCATTTGAGACATCCTTGAGTGGGTCTCTTTTTGAGCTTTGGCTAGCTTGCTTGGGTTGGGTCTTCTTATTAAGTGCTTGTTTACGGTTCGGCTGGGGTTGCTTGGGTTGTTGTGATTTGGGCTTCCTTGTGGCTTGATCCACTAAAGTTGCAAAGTGGGATGCGGCATGGTTGGTGTGGTGTGGCGGCGGAGGGTTCTCCGAGGGGGTTGACCCCTGTTCATGTTCTAAGGCAGCAAACCTATTATGAACAGCATCTGATCTCCGATGAGGCAGGGCTACTGGCGTTCCATCCGCTTGCCTTTTGATAATCCGTCTCGTCCTCCTTGGTACATTCATCCATGCTCCCCCCTCGCTCGATTCAGTTGAGTTAGTCGGTCTGGTACGAATGTCATTGGGTGGTGTCTGGCGGGAAACATCGGATTCGGCCTCTACCTCCGTCGGTTGCAGTGGGTTCGGATGGCTCCCCGTCAAAACTCATTGTTTATATGATCTTAACTCATTGTTGTTGTTTTTGTCACGTAATGGGAGTAAGAGGCTAAATAACAATAGTTTGTCTGGACCTTTTCCTTGTGTCTTTATCCAAAATACCACAGCTTGCTTTCCTGTGAGTATAGCTTTCTTTTTCTTTCTCTTTTCTCAGTTCTCTTGTTTGCATTTTACGTTTCAGTGAATAATCGAATTAACTCAAAACTTTTTTTTTTCCCCTCTCCTTTTCCTTCTGTACTAACTCAAACTTTTACATCCCTTGTTATTATTCACAGGTCATCCCTCAATCGATATGCACCCGTATGGACTTGCAGTAAGTGCTAATTTCGTGGGGTGGGTGCAAATTTTGATGATGATTTGCTATTCAATTGTTTATCCTATTGGGATGGTAATTAAAGAGTTTGCTTTTACTCTACAAAGATTCTTGGAATCTTAATCATACAAGAAGATCCGGATCTCGGCCGAAGCCGCAACCGTTGCCATCTCGATTTCGCTTCTTTTTAATTTTTTTCCTGTTCTTCTCCCCCTTCTTAATTATATATCAAGCTCTGTTGTTTGTTGTTTCTTTTGATACGGATGCGATGCGGCTGCAAGTGTCTTCCTCCGTTTTATAGAAACATGCGCCACCGACATCACCTTAATAATGAGAAAATTTCCTATTAATTAAGTCTCAGAACTTTATGTAATTTTTTTATCTAAGTCCTACTAATTTCAGTTGCATGCACTTTTTATATGTTTAATTAATAACAAGAATACTTTTATATGTGCAGGTGCCATAAACCTCCGGAGCTTTGAAAATCTGAACCAAATTTGGGGACTCTCTGAGTTCTTGTTACGATGAATGCACTTTTTATTTTGGTAGCTAAGAAAAGGGTAATATAACTAGTGGTAAACATTTTATATAGGCATTGGATCTTTTAGAGGCTTAATTACAAATGTTAATAAGTGCACGCTATGTGCTACTTGCGAGTTGTAAGATATGCCGATGACCTATGAATAATAATGCTTCTATTTTCACATTTAGTTTGTTTCACTATGACCTCCAGTATTCTTTTATAAATCAATTTCAAAACAAAAAATTGACGTTTATTACATGCATTATTCTCATTGTAAGGAAGCATAAATGAGCCAATAAAGAGATGCTCAGCATTAGCAATCCACCAACAATCCTCGAATAATTAGGTTGGCCTTTTGCCAGCAACCACTTGGTTGCGTTGGCATAAAAGTCCTCCATTCACGGAGGCCACCCGGGTTCGAGTCCGGGCACGGGCAATTGAAAATTGACAAGAGGGATCATCGGATCATTATATTTATCGTTCGTCATATATATAGTGCAATTTATTATTGTGATTAGTCAATATTATTGTCGAATCATTATATTTATATTTTTTTGGTGATTAAAAGTTTAGGTTGAGGGGAGGCTCCCCCAGTCCAGGGCCAGGGCAAACCACCGGGCCCAGCAGGCGCTTACAGTGGTATTTACAGATTACCCACCAAGAGGGACGGTCGGTGGGGTTCGAACTCTCAACCTAATGGGAGTGTTTACTAAACCTCAACCAACTAAGCCAACCCTCATTGGCAATCATTATATTTATATTCATCAGCGGGGCTGTCACTACTCGGTCCTCACTACAGAGATCGAAATAAAACTCACAGATGTGTTTCTTTTTCTCATATTTCTGATTGACAACACGTAACGCTAAACAAGAAACGATTACGCATAACGATACAATTGCCAGTTTCTTTATGAAAGATTGAATTGATAGAGTCATATATTATTCCTCACTTCTAGTGAGCTTGTCGGTCAAATAAATTAAATTCTCTATAATTCATGTCCATAATTTAAAAAGGGAGAGCAAAAAGAAATTGAGAGAAAAAAAAAGAGTAGTCCAGGCAATGAGGATATATAGTTTAGCAAACCATTCTGGCCTTGATATCTCTGTTAGGTGTGAGCTGAATTTTTTGGTCAAAGAAGTTAGGCATGGTTGTTGCAGTTGAAGAAGAAAAAATGAAGTTAGGTGCAGCAATGGTTGAAAGAAAAAAATGAGGTTAGGTGCTGCAAATGTTGAAAATTTGATGAACAAAGTGGAGCTCACTTACCTGTAAGTTTCCCTAGACATATTATGACACTCAGAACAAGCTTATCAAGCAGCGGAAGACAAGGGAAACAACCAAGAACACATGTGAAGCTAGTAAACCGTATAATAATTTTTACATACCTGTAAGGTTAGGATCTTTCACCTAACTTGTGTAAGGAATCAGTAAGAGCAAGAAGAAGACCTGCTCCTCTACGGTATACACACGAACCGTGATCGGCTTCGAATCGTCACACGAATCAAGCCTCGAGCGCTCCCACTTGAAGTGCTAGCAACAAAAGATAGGAGCTTGTATGGTTGTGGTGTTTTGTGATGTTTTTGGGTTCTTCCTTCTTTCACAAAGAATGGGGTAAGTGTGTGTTTTTCCAAGCTCTCAAGAACACTTCTCAAGGCTCAATGCTCTGAATTTTTCAGACCAAAAATGTTGGATGCTCACTTGCATAATCAGATTATGCTTTGATCTAATCCAACTCACAAAAGGTGGAAGACAAGGTGGCCAACACCTTTGGCCACATGATTAAGATTCTCATCATCATGTCCACCATTAAGCACAATGGAATACACATCACATGGCCTCAATAATGGTTCAATAAATCTGATATTTAGTGAGCCAAACCACCCCAAAAATGTCCATGGTCCAACCACGGTCCAACCGCGGTCCAACCATGGTCCAACCACGGTTCAACCACCTGCCCGAATCAACGGTTCTATGTGTGTGACCCTGTAGGCACTTGTAACGTCCAACAATGATTGTAAAATCTCATTTTACAATCATAAACAAAGAGCGGCGTCTAGCAACACATCATTGCTACCCGAACGACAAGATCAGAACTGATTCACTATGCCTCGGAATATGTCATCGTCCCTTCGTCCCATTATCAAGATTAAACCGAGACATGGAATATGTCAATCTCGTATATGTTTAATCTCGGTTTCTTGATCCTCGAGTTAACTGTGTAAAACGGATACCTATGATATCACCATATCATAATCCGAGCACGGTCGTGCATTTACAGTTCAACTCTATCAAGAAACCATCCGATAATATACCCGTTATATAGGTTGGATGAATCCCCTCTGGATCATACAAAACCCGCTACATATTACATCGTGTACCCAATGATTACCCTTATGTCCACCCAGTTACGGATGACTAGGAATAATATCAAAATACATGACTCATATGTTGGATACCTTGACGATCTCAGGTCGGAGGACAATACATCTATAAGAACCACTAATGACATACATATAACGTTCCATGTAGGGTTCTTATGTGGGTCGGTCCAGTCCACAAGTTCTCCAACTTGTAAGCGTTTATCTCATAAACGATACTTATTGGAATAACCTTAAAATGTATGTACATGACTATAAATAAACATCCATGATTGGCTTTTGGGCATATTACTAACAATCTCCCACTTGCACTAAAGCCAATCATCCATGTATCTTATACATGTGGATCTAGCATGACCATCATGCTTCCGCTGCGTGAGAAGATTAGACAATACATCTGATACAAAGTTCTCAAGCGGAACTTTGGACAGCAACAGTTGTAGGGTCGGCAACTGTTTCTTGCCTGGAACTCTTCCAGCAAACAGCGCCACATCCAAGAAAAACACATAAACTTATTGCGATATAAAATCATCCCTGTCTGTTTGGAAGCAAGCATCTTTGTAAACACTTTACAACAATCCCATTAACGCTTCCGTAAACAAGGAATGCATCCTTAGTGCTTCTCAAGTACTTAAGGATATTTAACCGTTGTCCAGTGACTTTCACCGGGATCAGATTGGCATCTGCTTGTGACACTCAAAGCATAAGTGACATCCGGTCTAGTACATAGCATGGCATACATGATAGATCCTGTTGCCGTAGCTTAAGGGATCTAACTCATTCGCTCTCTCCTTAGATGTACAGGACATCGTTTCCTTGAGAGAGATATGCCATGTGACATGTGCAAGAAATCCTTCTTGGAATCTTGCATGCTAAACCCCTTTAGCATCTTGTCAATGTATGTACTCTGACTTAGCCCGAGAAGCCTTTTGGATCTATCTCTATAGATCTTTATACCTAACGCTTAGGCAGCTCCTCCTAAGTCCTTTATTGAGAAATTCTTTCCTAACCAAGTCTTTGCAGACTGTAGTGTCGGAATATCGCTCTCAATAATTAGGATGTCGTCAACATAAAACAACAAGAAAACAATAGTGCTCCCACTAACCTTCTTGTAAACACATGAGTCATTTTCACCTTTAACGAAAACAAACTCTTTGATTACATCATTAAAATGAAGATTCCAGCTCCTTGAAGCTTGCTTAAGTCCATAAATGGACCTTTGCAACTTGCATACCATATCTCATAGTCATGGCATGCAACTATTAGCCTATAGAATCCGGATGGATTTAACTATGGCGACTGGTGAGAAGGTTTCATCATAGTCAATACTATGAACTTGCTTGAAACCTTTTTCGCAACCAATTGCCCTTTAAAGGTAATCACATTACCATCCATGTAGGTCTTTCTCAAAAACCCATTTACACCCTATAGGTTTTACCCTTTCAGGTGGATCAACCAAGGTCCATACCTTGTCTTGATACATGGATTCCATTTCCGAATTCATAGCTTCAAGCCACTTCTTGGAGTCAAGACCCGTAATGGTCAGCTGATAGGAAGTGGGCTCATTCTCGTCTATGAGCATCACGTCTCTGGTATTGGTCATAAGAAATCCACATTTCTCAGGCTCATACTGAGTCCTATCCGACCTACACGGTCCATGTGTTATAGGTACAGGATTCTCATCCACAACAACTTGCGGATCCTGTCCTTTGTTCCATCTCAGCCTTTTTAGCTCGAACTTCTTCGAGTTCTATTATCCTCCCACTGATTCTTCTAGAAATGAACACTATTTCTTGAAAAATAGCAGTCCGAGCCACAAACACTTTGTGCTCTATGGGATTATAGAAATAATACTCTTTAAGGTATCATACAAAAGGCACTTGTCAGATTTAGGGTCGAGTTTATTTGATGCTTCACATCTCACGTAAGCCTCACAATCCTAAATCCTCATAAAAGACAAATTGGGACGCTTCCCAGTCCATATCTCATATGGTGTCTTTTCTACCGAAATAGATGGAACACGGTTAAGGTATGTGCAGCACTCAATAATACATGTCCTAAAAGAAATAGAGAGGTCAGCTTGACTCATCATAGAACGAACCAAGTCCAACAAGGTTCGGTTCCTCCTAATGGATACACCATTCCAATGAGGCACACCCAGTGGAGTAAGCTGTGATACTATATCACAACCCTTTAGATGAACAAGAAACTCTCGGTCTAGTATTTACCGCCTCGATCTCTTCGAAGCATCTTAATACCTTTCTGAGTCGATTCTGTACTTCATTCTTGAATTCTTTGAACCTTTCAAAGGATTCAGACTTGTGTCTCATTAGATACACATAGCCGAATCTACTGAAGTCATCAGTAAATGTAATGAAGTATTGAGAACCACCTCTAGCCTGTGGAGACACTGGTCCGCATACATCAGTATGTATTAGACTTACCAAATCCGAGGCTCCTTACCTTTACCCGTAAAAGAAGCCTTAGTCGCTTTGCCTAATAAACATGACTCATATGTCTCATATGATTCAAAATCAAATGAGTCTAAAATTCCAACTTTATGGAGTTTAGGAATACGAGTCTAGTTTATATGGCCCAAACGACTATGCCAGAGATAGGTTTCACTAGAATCATGTAATCTAACCTTCTTCGTATTAATGTTATAGATAGGCATTATAAGGTTTAGAACACACAAAACATTGTTTAAAATGCACCACCATAATCAATTTCATTGAAATAAATAGA
>JAKUCV010007061.1:4465-29689 GCA_028386065.3 Turnera subulata | reverse complement strand
TTACAAAACAATAATCACAACTATGCATGCATGGTACCTATAATGCTCAACTGAGTTAAACCCGTCCCTAGTTAGCCAATTATGAAATTCCCGGGTCTAAACCCGACTTAATGTCCTCTCACCAAAAACTCCAAGTACCGGGACCTAAGGTTCACCGGGCTTAAGCCCAACTAAGTCCAAGAGTAATCCCCGGGCCTATAGCCCACTCACAATGTTCTTTACCAATTTCTCGGCCTAAAGTCCAATCTAAGTCCAAGTTTGATTTCCGGCCCTAAAGCCCACTTCCTTAAGTCCTTATTTAATTAATTATAGGATTGGGCTCAAAGCCCGTTACTTAAGTCCAAGTCAATTCGATGTCCAAAGATTCCCGGCCTAAGGTTCTACCTGTGTCGGTAATTACCGGCCTAAGGTTCTACCCGTCTCGGTTTCCACTAATCACAATTAAATACATGACTCAATTCCGAATATAAGTACATGCCGGATTCCGGTGACCTTGCCGGAATTCACCCAAAAACCACCAAATCGACCCCAATAAATCTGCCCACACACATCAACCATCCATTCAACAACCAAACAACACAAATCTAGACAAGAGAAACAAGAAGAGTCGCATTCCTTACCCCGGAAACCACACAGATCTGCCGAGAACCAACACGCAGCAACAACACAAACACCACAACACTACACCGGCCCGCCACCGTCCGGCCACCACCAAAACCCAACAACGAAACACCCAACACACACGCGCCATCGATCCAACAACAACAACACAAACCACCAACACACCAACAACAACCATCCATCAACACGACCCAACACACAAAACCAAAAACCCAAATTAGCATAGCCCGGCCAAAGACAAACGACGACGAGGAGAAAGACAGAAATCGAAGAGGGGGGAAAGCAAGGCTTACCGAACTCGACGAACGGCTGCGACTCGCTGGCACAACTCCAGCTGTCGTGCACCCGACCCAAGACGCGCGGCAACTGAAGCCCTCCCCTCGGCCTTCGTCACAGCTCCACCGCGAGCAGCACCCCTCCTGCACAGGTGCAGCGGCGGCGGCTCACAAAGAAGGAAGAAAGAACTCGGCGGCGTGGGGCTTAAAGGTAGGAGAAGAGGAGAACGGAGGGAGAGAGAACGAGAAAGGGAAGGAAGAGAGGGAGAAAGGAGAGAGAGCACGAGAAGAGGAAGAGGAGAAGGGGGTAGGCGGCGGCGGTTTGGAGGTTTGGAGAAGAAGAGAAAAAGAAAAATAAAAAGAAGAAGAAAAGAAAAAGATAAGATAAAGGAGAGTGGCCGGCTAGGGTTGGCTGTGCCTAGTGGACGACACGTCGTTCCACTAGGCGCGGTCAACCCCCTGGTCAACGCGTTTTGCCTCTTTTTTTTTTTTTTTAAAAGTCCCAAAACGACGTAGTTTCATAGTACCCTCCATTAATCTTCGCGTTTCACCCCGGACAATACCAATTTAAAATTGACATTTCCAAGACATAATAATTTATTTCTTCGACTAAAACCTCGAAAATACCCCAAGGGTAAAATTGGAATAAAATTTCGAAAATTCCGAAAAAATCAAATTTTGAAAATTCGGGGCGTTACACTTTCTTAGGCATCATCCTTCTTAGGCATCATCCTTCTTACGCAACAAATCTTAAGGCAACCAGTCACAGCAAACCAGAGATTTTGCATTCAGGGGTTCGTAACATATGGGAAGGTATTAGGCACCCATCCGCATTGGGGCGAAACCTTGTGCAATAATTGAAACCATGGTTTTGAAAACCGGACCGAGCATTGAACCGACGAAGAGAATATTTAAGGAAATCCGGGTCCGACCAAGGTTTGACCAGAATGCAACCGTTTTGTTAAAATAAGATAAATTTTATACAAATTAGTGCTTGAATAATTTCATTTTTATAGATTAACTTATTATATATTAAAATTTAAAACTATATATACTTTTTATGCTAAAAAATCCAAAATATAATAAGTTTTTATATATAAAAAAATGTATGTAAAAGAAACATTAATTTTTAGTAGCCTAGTTAGTTGGAGGTTATATATATGAGGGGGAGGTCAAAGCTTCAATTCTAATGTTCAACAATAATTTTTAAATTTGGACTTGGAAAGGCTGGTTTAACCGCCCAGTTCGGTCCGGTTTTGATAACCTTGATTGAAACCATTATGTATGCCTTGTGAGTGCGTGCATAGTGTGGAATTCATCGCATAAATAACAAAATAAATAAAATCTAAACAATACAAAAAATAAAAAATAATTTGGCTTGCATCTCATTGGCAACTAGAGACTGATTACGTACCCGAGTGACCGGGGTCAAAACTACGTAGGTCTAACGGTTCAATCAACACAAATCACATCATCATGTCAATAACAACATATCAGCATCAATACATCATTTGTAACGTCCCGGCTTGTCGACAGTCACTAAAGACCAACACTTTGTCCTCGCTCGCATGTTTTCGGGGAAAACTTCTCAGGAGGTCACCCATCTCAGAAATTACTTCGTTTGAGCTATTCTTAATTATACAGTCCCATACCCATATAATTACGAAATCGTTCATTCATGTGCCCCTCCGTCTAGAAGCCTACTGAAAGCCCCTCCTTGTCCATGCTCATTCCGGCACCGGCGTACACTTCCCGACCTCATAGACCTCAGGTGTCACAGGCCCACCAGCTTCCTATAGATTCGACCCTGAACCCCGCACCGTATTAGGGGAGTTCTGGAGCTCCGCTACCAACTGTAACGTCCCGGCTTGTCGACACTCACTACAGACCAACACGGGACCTTTCCAACATGCTTTGTCCTCACTCACATGCTTCCAGGGAAAACATCCCAGGAGGTCACCCATCCTAGAATTGCTCCAAGTCAAGCACGTTTAACTTTGGAGTTTTTCTAGAATGAATACCGAAAAGATATGTGCACCTTATTGATATAGTTAGTATCCATCAAACCGTTTAAGGTATTCTCAATTGTACAGTCCCATACCTGTACAACCTCGAAATCACTTCGTTTGAGCTATTCTTGATTACACAGTCTCTTACCCGTAAAATTGTGAAATCGCCCCAATTGTACAGCCCCATCCCTACACAGTCTCAAGATCTCTTCTATTCCGGTGTGGATTCGGTTCGTTCATGTGCTCCTCCGTCTAGAAGCCTACTGGAAGCTGCTCCTTTTTTTGTTCTCATTCTAGCACCGGCGTACACTTCCCGACCTCATAGACCTCGGGTGTCACATCATCAATTTAGAAGCAATCAACAAGATTTGGAATAAAAAAGGGATTAGAGTACTTACTTTGGTTTTTGGGCGGATTAAAGCGTTTTTTTTGTCCCTGTGTAAGGCCTCAAAGTTGGAATTTATCCTTGTGTAAGATTTTGGCCTTTTTTATCCTTGCGTTCGATCCTTTTGGTCTGTTTTGATCTCTCCGGTCAAAACCCCTCGAAAATCTCTGATGTGGCACATTTTCCGGCGCCACATCAGCTTCGTGGGTCCCAAAGGTATCATTCCAACCAAAAAAACCAAACTCGCTCGACCCGAACCGTTCGCCCACCCAATTGACCCATCAATTGAAGATGTAATATTATTTTTTTACTAAAATATGTAATATTATTTAAAAATCCCATATTAATTGATATATTAAATTTAAATTTTGGTAAAAATTAGCATTAACTCTAATGAACCTTGATTGTCCCATATTATGCTAACAATCAATTATTTAACATTAGATTTAGTATTTGAGTTTTATTAATTCTCTCATATTTTATATATGAATTACCCCATTAAATAATGTCTTAATTACATTAATAGACAAAACAAATACGAAAATGAATAGGAAAATGAATTTTTTATTATGCATTTTGATTACAACTGAAAATGGGATTGAGTTACAAATACATATAGATTGAATTACAAATAAATATAGGGGGAAATAGAATTGCAACAGGATATATATACAGAAAAAGATGAAGGCAGACTGAAGACGAACCCAACCTATCCTGCAAAATCAAAATAACAAATCAGGTGAAAAACACTAAAAAACAATACTAATAAACCAAATCTGAATAAAGAAGATAATAATTCATATATAATTCACATTCCATCGGCAAATTAGTTCCTTTCTTCTACAATCTAAAACCAAAGGAACCAGAAATGACACCATGAATTGCATCTTAGGGAACCAAACAAAAACAAACAACAAAGGAGGAGAGTACACCTTTGAGTCAAAGGCAACCAAACAAACTAAATCCAGTCACGATCTCAGATCTACATAGATCCCTTGATCCTGAAACAACAAAACACCAAAAAAAAATTGGTTAAAACCTGTAACCCACAAATCGAAACTGAAGAGAAAATGGACGGGTCCATACCCGATTATCCATCTCGGTTGTAGTTAGGTCGTCGCCAAATGAAAACCAACAATCCGTAAAAAAAACGATTTAATACTACCAACAATTCCAAGCACCAGGATCCACCACCTTCGGCCAATTGCATTCCATACCATGCCGTCCAGATCTGCCACCAATCAATTTTTTGCTCCCTCGCACGGTGGCGACGGCAAATTGAAGGGAAAAGAAGGAGAGGGTTAGCGACGTTACGCACGAGGCATGACCATAAGAAGAGGGAGAAGGGGCAGCATGCGACTCGACAGTGGTGGCGAGTCGGTGAACGACGACAGTGGTGGGTTCAAGGAGAAGAGGACGAAAGTGTAGAGGTTGACTGTGGTGCTGCTTGGTGTGGTGACGATGGTGGTGATTCCTTGATTATTTCTCTTCAAGCAATTCATCGTCACTGGTGGAGAAAGATAATTTCCGCGATAGAAAATTTGGGTATTTTCTAAGGTTGGATATTTTCTAATGATGAATCGGGAGGGGAAATATTTCATTATTTTGACTAATAGAAAAGAGAGAAAGAGAAGTAAGAGGAGAAAGTTGGCTTGATATCAATTTTCAATATTCGGGTTAATAAAAAAATGTAGAGAACAGGGTTTGGGCAGGGGTATTTTTGAGAATTTCAAATTTACAAAATGGGTCATTAGGTTGGAAGAAATAGGTCGGGTGGGGTTGGTATGGTTTGGCTTAACCCTGAGATATGGGACCCAAAGAAGCTGGCGTGGCGTCGGAAAACTTGCCACGTCAGCAATTTTAGTCGGATTTTAGCCGGAGAGACAAAAACAAACAAAAAGGGTGAACACAGGGACGAAAAAAGTCCAAATTTCTACACGAGGATGAATTCCAACTTTGAGGCCTTACACAGAGACTAAAAAATGCTTTAATTCATTGTTGAATAGTATTGGTCTTTTTGTATCCCACATCGAGTAGGAGGTGAGAGTGAGGGGTTAGAAAATGCTATAAATAAGACCCCTCACACCCTTAAGAGATCATCCCAAAATCAGAGTATAATTTGTATCCTAATAATTATACTAAATACTCTTCTTCTCCTAGTAAAAAGAGCAGGCCCTTTTCTAGTGGTGTTCCGGAGACGTAGGCAAAATTAGCCGAACTCCGTTATCAATTTTGAGTGTGTTCTTTCTTTACTATTCCGCCTTTGATTTCCGCATTTGTTTATTTTTGCTTAGTATTCAACATTGGCCGGCTAAGCTGCCTTGTCTCTTTATTGGCTAGAAAAACCATCTTATTCTATTTGTTGGCCGCCTTATCTCTTTCTTGGCTGGCAAAGCCGCCTTGTTTAATTTATTGGCCGGCTAAGCCGCCTTGGTCGGGTATAGGTTGTGAATTAAAACACTGTGCAAGTAAATCCTGTCTAGGAGGCTGGGTTTTAAGTGAACTGTTGTTCCTCCAGTCTTTCCTGGGGATTTATCTTGAAATGATAATTCTGTCTAAAGAGAAAGGCTAGCCCATGGGATAAGCACCTTTTTGGGTCCTCGGGTTTCGTGTTTGTCCTATTTCTATACCCGCGAGTTTTCATGTCTCTTTTAGGTACCCCAGGTTTAAGTTTTTTGCCCTTTTCTATGCCTCGGGCAGCCCGGCCGATGACGTGGCCAGTTGCCCGGGCAGACCTGACATGTGTCACTCTCCCATTGGACCACGTCGGCAAAAAAGGGGCCCACCTTGTTTTATTTCCCGAAAAATCAAAAATTCTTTTTCTTATTTTTGAAATCCCTTACCGACTGCTTGGCCCGATTGTACACCGGTTCGCCTCGCCTTACAAACTCGGTTTGAGTATAAAGAAACGGGGTGCAGTGGAGCGATTCTCAATTCCCCCAATTCAATTCCCCCAATTCAAGAGCCCCTCATTTTCTTTAAAGAATAAGTTCCGTTTCTTTTTTATCTAATCAAAATTCTTGTTTCTTTTTCTTCTATTATATTTACTTTTTCAACAGGTAAGGTTGTATTGGTCTGTTTATTATACCCACACTCTCACCGCCGACGCCGACGAGTACCACGACCACCCACCAACTTTTCAAAACATCTAATATTCTTTTTCTCCACTTTCTACACCACAATCCCAAGATATAATAATTTGAAATCTCATAAAACACAACTAATGATAACAAAAGACCACAAACACAATCAATTGCGTCGTCCTCCAACAAATTCGAACCATCACAGCATATAACTACGTCAAATCCCTTCATCCTTTTGAAACTGCAACAACCCTTCTCTTCCCCATTGATCTCCTCTTCACCTTCCCCTCTTCTTGCCCTTCTTTGAAACTTCCTTTGGTAGGCTCATATGAATTGATGTGGACAAAAAGGCAGGCCCGACATCTGTGTAAGCGAATGCGGTGACCGAGTCCTGGCTGGAATCAAATCGATTGGGTGCGGTTGTTGACTTGTTTGGGGAGACTGTAGAGTTAGATTTTAGATCTGGTGCAGCACTGGAAGCGAGTGCATGCCAGTGAAATTTGAAAATTTAGAAGAGGATTGGTGAGATTCTGGGTTCATGGATTCGTTTTAACACAAAGATGAGGGTGATGATGATAAGTGTGAGTAGAGATGGAGGGGAAAGGAAGAGAGTTGAGAGGTGAGTGGGGAGGAAGAAGAGAGAAGAAAAAAAAGACAAAAAAAAAAGAAAAAAAGAAAAGGATAGGAAAAGGGGGAACAAAATCGGAAATTAAATTGTTTGGGTCGGGTTTTTTTTTAACTTAGACCGTATTGGGCAAACCGGAAATAAAATTGGGTCTACTAATCGGTAAGGGATTTTAAAAATAGGAAAAAGAATTTTTGAATTTTCGGAAAATAAAAATCTATGGGACAAGGTGGACCCCACTTTTTGTTGGCGTGGTCCAATGAGAGAGTGACACGTGTCAAGTCTGCCGGGACAACTGCCACGTCATCGGCCGGGCTGCCCGAGGGATAGAAATGGGCCAAAATCTTAAACCAGGGGTACCTAAAAGGGACAGGAAAACTCGCGGGTATAGAAACAGGACAAACACGAAACCCGAAGACCCAAAAGGAGCTTATCCCGCTAGGCCATCTTTTCTGCGAATTATCGAATGAGTTCAATTCACTAGTTGTTTGTTGTAGTGGGAAAGTTTTCCCAACAAATATCCCGCACAGTTGGACAATGTCTTGTCAACTTTGTCCGTCTATGTAGAGATGATGGACATTTATAACGCTTGAAAATATTCAAGAAAGCATTCTAGGTTCGGCTTTGTGAGATTCAAGAAAGGTCTGAATCAGGACAAGATCGTTGAATCGAATTTAGGACAATTCCAGTTGAAGGAGCAAGTCTGGCATGGAAAAAGATGAGAGAGAAATATCGCGGGCCTTCCACAACCTAGGTAGCCTATCCCAACCTGTAGAGTCTAGATAGGGTCAATCTTTCGTTCAGATAGTTAAAGTTCAAAGTGGAGCTGCAAAGGAGACAGTGTCAGGGACATGCTTCGGTCTAACCAACCTAGTCTTCAATCCTCTTGATGAAATTTTAGAGTGGCTTTCTGCTTGTGGCTATGGTTTCATGTTCGTGGAGTATGGGGTTAAGGATGCCATTGTCACTGCAGTTGCAGGAGAGTCGGTTCTCATTCAGTTCCAGTCCAAGGAAGCACGGGATTCAATTCATTCACAGATTCCTAAGTGGATTGAAGACTACTTCCAACTGTTTAGGGCATGGCAATTACCAGAGACAAGGAATTGGAAATGTTGGATTCAACTAAAAGGGGTGCCCCTACCAAGTGTGGTCTCGTGAGTTCTTCACTAGTGTAAGCAAGAGATTTGGTGTTCTGATCAAAATAGCAGAGAACACGCAGTACAAGAGAAAACCTGGTGTATGCTTTCATGCAAGTGTACTATAACAACTGCCTGCCACTCTTTTTCAAACAAATACAAATATATATAATTTTATTTTGATGCTACCTCGGTAGAAATAGCACATCGGGATACAGAAAAAATCATCGACTCAGTATATTGTTTTGTACATCCATATACACAACAGAAGAAGAGAATGATTCGTTCATAAATTCTAATAGATTCTGAATAGGGAGCCCATCATTAAATAAGTCGAGCACTGGTAATTAATTTTACGTCCTTTGACCGCTTCCAATCTCCCCTTGCTGAATCAAAGATCTCAGATAAAACAGGGAAATGACTGCGCAATAGAAAAGCAAGAAGATGAATCACGTTAAAGAACTTGATCAGAAACTCTAAAAGAAAACAGTGAAATGTGAGGCAAGGATATGGAATAGGAAACATACCGTTTAGAATGGTGGTTATAAGGCTTCCAAAGTCTTACATTCTTGTAATGCAATGGTTTACGTTGCAGAACTACCATGGCAGTCCTGTAAGTCATAAACTTCCTTAGTAGTTGGCTTACACACATAATGCCTTGGTACTCTGCCGTCATATTCAGAACTTGAACAGAAGACTAAGCCTAGATTGGATACTGCTTCCATCCTCACTTTCTCAGGTAAGAATTCCAAAGAAACAGTACTGGCAAAACAAGAAACCAAATTTCAGAAATTTTCGTACAAGAAGGATATAAAATATACTTCTATTTCTTTCACTAAACAAGAATCAAGACTAACCAAATTTTTCTGGTAGATCGTTTATCCGATATTTGAAACTCTTAGCCTGTACTGTACATCGTCTTCTTCTTCTTCTTCCTCCTCTACCTCTAAAGTGATCATGATGGTATATGTGGTGGGGTGGTTTGTGAAGGAGTTCTAAGAAAAGTTTGTTGGTATGTAGGGAGATGATCATGACACTTCTTGTAACCGTTATTTATAGCATAAGAAAATTCATCCTGTGTACTTCTCTAACATGTGAAAACCACCCTCTCTCCAAATGTATGAATAGAATCTGGGGGTTATTGTCTTTTTTGGGATCTTTTTAATTGCGGAGAACAGGTGGATAGTGGTTTTATAAAATCTGTGGATGTTGACAGTTATGAGTCTTATAATGGATTAGATACAGATAACCTACCCTCTTTATCTGTCTTATCTAGAATACGTTGGTTTACAAATTGGCTAATGTTATCGTCCTCTTTATGTGTCTTTTAAACCTGTGAATGTATTGTCTTATCTAGAGTCACTGGATAGAGTTGTATTATCTTGGGTTTTAGAAGTAGTTTTTTGAATCCTTGGATAAAGATCTTATACAAAACGTGTAATCTTTTTTTTTTTTTGATGAAACAATACGTGTAATCTTGAAGTCATGGGATTTTTTTTTTTATTGCCGAATTAAATGAACTATTTGAGGCGCCGAGCCGAGTATCCAGGAACGGTAAAGCTTTCGGTTTGATATCCAAGGCGTCAAGGTAACTAAAAGTTATTATTCTGACATGTGGGGCTCATTGTACCGTTAATTAATGTGCCATGTCAACTATTCTATGGTTTAATTAGGCGAGAGGACCGAATTAATCATTTCAAACAAGTAGCCGATGTGATTAATCGTTTTTAGTATATGAGGATCATTCTTATCATTTCAGTGCAGTAGAGTGACCAATCAAATATTTTGCAAATTTTCCACACATATCATAGTGCAAAGTTCATTACGTTCCGATACATAATTTATAATTTTCTTTCTCATTACCTTCGTTGAAACTACCCGACTCGTATTTATTGTTACTCATAGTACACATATGGGTCCTCTTATCATTATAGAAATGACATCAATAATATACAATAAAATTATATTTTACCACAGTAATACAGCAGATCATGCATGTCTCCCAAACACAGGGACATTTATTATAGATGACATCTTCAATAGCAACCTGCAATTGAACCAGAATGACAAAATCAGCACAGAAATACTAAAAACACACAACAAATGCAAGAAGCATTGGGGTATGGATCCAGGTTTGACAGAGGGTACGCTACAGCTTGCGTGGAACGATCATGTACTAGGCACAGGTCAACCTACGTGACTGGTGAGTTCGAAGTGCTTACAGGGTAATATCCACAAATAATGATTAATATACAAATAATCAGTATAGCCAAGTTTTATAGAGAACAACCAGCACACATCAGAGGCATAACATCATCCGGTGCTCACATGACCTCATATAGACTACTCTCTAACACACAGGTTATCTCATTGCTTAGCAACTAAAATAAAAAAAAATTAGCCAATTTGTTAGTGTAATATGCCCAAAAGCCAATCAATGGATGTTTATTTGTAATCATGTATACACATTAAGGTTATTCCAATAAATATCGTTTATGAGATAAACGCTTGCACATATTTATAACCCTAGAATATTTATATATTGTTAAATGTCCCTAGTCGATTATTATTATGGATGGGATGTAATAATGAATTAAGACTAGCGTATGTTGAGAATTATATGAGATGTGAATTCTACATACGGGTACAAGTTAGAGAACTTTTGGACTGGACCGACCCACATAAGAACGCTACATGGAACGTTATATGATTGTCATTAGCGGTTCTTATATGTATTATCCTTAGACCTGTGATCATCAAGGTTCCCAACATATGAGTCGTATACTTTGATACTACTCTTGGCTATTTCGTAAATGAGTAGACTTAGTGTAATCATTGGGTATATGATAAATATGTAGTGGGTTTTGTATGATCCAGAGGGGATTCGTCCAATCCACATAACGGGCATATTATCGGATGGTTTCTTGATAGAGTTGAACCGGAAATGCATGGCCATGCTCAGATTATGATATGGTGATATCATAGGTATCCGTTTTACGCGGTTAACTTGAGGATCAAGAAACCGAGATTGAACATATGCGAGATTAACATATTCCATGTCTCGTGTTTAATCTTGAAAATGGGACGAAGGGACGATGACATGTTTCCGAGGCATATTGAATCAGTACTGATCTTGTCGTTTGGGTAGCAATAATGTGTTGCTAGACGCCGCTCTTTGCTTATAATTGTAAAATGAGATTTTACAATTATTGCCAAACGTTACAAGTGCCTACAGGGTCACACACATAGAATCGTTGATTCGAGCATGTGGTTGAACCGTGGTTGGACTATGGTTCGACCGGGTGTGGTTGGACCATAGTTCGACCGTGGTTGGACCAGGGTCGTTTTAGGCTGGTTTGGTTCAGTTATTGACAGAATTATTGGACCAAATTAGTGCTGTGATGAGTGTTTGTACATTAGTGGAGACATGGTTATGTAGAGACATAATCATAAAAGAAAATGGGCCAATATGTTGGCCATTATCCCATTGTCTCTTAGCACTAATTGGGGTAGAGTAATTAGAATACTCTTGACCCTTCTCACTCTCTCTTGTATTCTGAATTTTGGGTTTTTTCAGAGCAAGAAATACACACTTCTTTCTCTCTTCTTTGTGAACGAAAGAGATACCATAAACACCACATATAGCTCCCGGAAATACGTAGCTAGCACTACGGTTCGGGAGTGCTCGGGGGTTGGAAATCATGAGACAATTCCGGCTTTTGATTGATGATTCGTGTGGATACCGTAGAGGAGCAGGATATCCTTCCGGCTCTAGCTGATTCGGTTCATCAGTTGGGTGAAAGACCTCAACCGTTTCAGGTATGTTCGTTTTTGTTATTCGGTTTAGCTACCCTTCACTTGGATCCTCCATGTGTATCCGGTTTTTTTACACTGCGTATGTTATTGCATTTGATTGTCAATTTGCATGCCTAGATACTTACAGTGGTAGCGGAGCCTCTTGTGAAGTTCTAAACCGAATTATATGTTCATATGTTATATGTGATATAGTATGAACATGCTAGTATATGTGATATGCTGAATTCATTTGTATATGTGATGTGCTAAATGAGTTATTGAATATGTTGATGTTGTGTTTTTGTTAAAAGTGTTTTGACAACAAGCACTTGATTGGTATGAGATATCAATCAAGATGTTCATGGCAGTAAGTCGAAGAGTTCGACTAAGAAAAATCGATTGTCGAGTTTTGTATAGAACGATTGTCGTTCTAGTACAGCTAGGCCATAACATCGATGTTGGTGAGACCAACATCGATGTTAGCATGAAATTTAGCCTTGGCCGAACCTTCACAACATCGATGTTATGTGACCAACATCGATGTTCTGATGAAGTTTAGCCTCGGCCGAACGTTCACAACATCGATGTTGTGTGACCATCATCGATGTTCTCATGCAAAACTCTCAAAAACATCGATGTTTAAGAATTAAACATCGATGTTATTTGAGCTCGGCCAAATTGGTTTGAAGTTCCAGAACTCTCATAACATCGATGTTCAAGATTCCAACATCGATGTTCTTGAGTTCCAGAAGTTCAAACATCGATGTTTAAAGTTCCAACATCGATGTTAAAATGCTACTGCCAAAATTTTGAACTTTCGGAATTCTCAAAACATCGATGTTGAAAATTTGAACATCGATGTTACTGAGCTACTGCCAAATAGTTTGGAGTTCAAGTTACTAAAAACATCGATGTTGAAGTGTTGAACATCGATGTTCTTGAGCCTCGGCCAAGTGGTTGGCGAGAATCAGATTCTCACAACATTGATGTTCATTATTAGACATCGATGTTCACTTGTAATTTTGGTTTCTAAATTTACAAACATCAATATATGATTCATCAAGAACATGCATGTAATGTATTGGAATAATATGTTGATGAAAATATTAAGTTCTTCTTGTGTTGCCTTCCATGATAAGCACTCATCATTGCTTAGATCAACACTTGGTAGGTTTTGCCAAAGCAAGGTACCAATGTTTATCCTAGCAAGGTGCGACGCGATAATTGTAATATCGGAATTGCTTATTATGGTGTTGAACTTAACTAGGTCATCATAATAGGATTAAGGACTTAGAGGCAAGGAGTTGAGCTAAGTCTATGAGACAGACAAGAACAAGTGTTGTTCACTCAACTATCCAAGAGTTACATGAGATGTAATTGACAAGAGTTGTCTACCTAAATAACTATGAAGTAAGCTATCAGCCAAAGCTAACTTATCTAGTATTGAAATATGGATCTTGGCCTACTTATATGATTGTCTTGATTTATATAGTAGGAGTATCATTTAATAGAATTCCTTGTTAAATGATTTTGTATGCATGACTCTTATTTGTGTGAGTTGATCATTGTTGTAGAATTTCTATGGCACAAAACACTAGCACAATGTCACTGCGATCTGTCCATGAGAAGGAAAAGTTGAATGAGAATAACTTCCTAAAATAGTATCGCAACTTAAGGATAGTCCTCAAACAAGAAAAGAAGTTGTATGTCCTCGAAGGGCCTGTTCTGGATGAACCGGTGCCTAGTGCTCCAAGGGCAGAAAGGGATGCTTACAAGAAGCACCTTGATGATGCATTAGATGCAGCATGCCTTATGCTTGTTAACATGGACTCTGAGCTTCAAAAGCAACATGAGAACTTGGGTGCATTCGATATGATCGAACATCTGAAAATGCTTTTCGAAGAGCAAGCTAGGCATGAGAGGTATGAGACCTCTAAGGCATTGTTCCAATGCAAGATGGCTGAGTCATCACCCATGAGACCTCATGTGCTCAAAATGATTGGATACATTGAGAGACTTGAGGGTCTTGGTTTTCCTTTGCAGAAGGAGTTGGCTGTTGATCTAGTCCTGCAATCGTTGCTGGATAGTTACAACCAATTTTTCATGAACTTCAATATGAATCATCTTGAAAAATCATTGTCTGAGTTGCTTAACATGTTGGGAACAGTTGAGCAACAAATGAGGGCAAACAAATCCAACATTATAATGATTGGAAAAGGCAAATTAAAGGGTAAAGCAAAGTTTAACAAGAAGAAGAAATGTGCCAAAAAGTTTGGTGCATGTGCATCTTCTTGTGATCATGTGCTGAAACCCAAGGGTGGTATTGCAAATGAAGGACATTGTTTCCATTGCAATAAACCGGGCCATTGGAAGCGCAACTGCCCTGTTTACCTTGAAGAGGTGAAGATGCACAAGGGAAGTAAGACTTCCACTTCAGGTATCTTCGTTATAGAAGCAAATATCTCTATCTCTGCATCATGGGTATTAGATACCGGATGTGGTTCTCACAATTGTGTAAATGTGCAGGAACTGAGAAAGAGTAGGAGAATGGCAAAGGGTGAGATAGACCTGCGCATGGGAAATGGAGCAAGAGTTGCTGCATTAGCCGTAGGAACTTACTATCTTACCTTACCGAGTGGTTTGGTTTTAGAACTGGACAATTGTTATTATGTACCGACCATAAGCAGTAATTTGATTTCTGTGTCTTGTCTTGACAAGAAAGGTTTTTCATTTGTAATAAAGGACAATTGTTGTTCTATTTATTTCAATGATGTTTATTATGGTGGTGCGTATTTAAGCAATGGTTTGTATGTTCTTAACCTAGAAACTGCAATCTATAACGTTAATACGAAGAAGGTTAGAATGAACGATTCTAATGAAACCTATCTTTGGCATTGTCGATTGGGCCATACAAACGAGACTCATATATCTAAACTCCATAAAGATGGACTTTTAGACTCATTTAATTTTGAATCATTTGAGACATGTGAGTCATATTTGTTAGGCAAGATGACGAAGGCTCCTTTTACCGATAAAGGTGAAAGAGCTTCGGACTTGTTAGGTCTTATACATAGTGATGTATGTGGACCGATGTCGACACAAGCTAGAGGTGGATTTCAATACTTCAATACATTTACTGACGATTTCAGTAGGTATGGCTATGTGTATCTAATGAGACACAAGTCAGAATCCTTTGAAAAGTTCAAAGAATTCAAGAATGAAGTACAGAATCAACTCGGCAAGAGCATTAAAATGCTTTGATCAGATCGAGGAGGTGAATACTTAGACCGAGAATTTCTTGATCATGTAAAGGAGTGTGGTATAGTATCACAGCTCACTCCACCGGTACGCCTCAATGGAATGGTGTATCCGAAAGGAGGAATAGAACCTTGTTAGACATGGATCGTTCGATGATGAGTCAGGCTGACCTTCCTTCTTCATTTTGGGGACATGCATTATTGAGTGCTGCATTTACACTTAACCGTGTTCCATCTAAATCTGTCTAAAAGACACCATATGAGATATGGACTGGGAGGCATCCCAACTTGTCTTTTATGAGAATTTGGGGTTGTGAGGCTTACATGAGACGTGAAGCATCAAATAAACTCGGCCCTAAATCCAACAAGTGCCTCTTTGTAGGATACCCTAAGGAAACTAAAGGGTATTATTTCTACAATCCCACCGAGCACAAAGTGTTTGTTGCTCGGACTGCTATTTTTCTAGAAAGAGAATTTATTTCTAGAAGAATCAGTGGGAGGAAAATAGAACTCGAAGAAGTTCGAGACATTGAGGCTGAGATGGAACAAGGACAAGAGACACAAGATGTTGTGGATAAGAATCTTGTGCCTGTAATACATGGACCGCGTAGATCGGGTAGGACTCGGTACGAGCCTGAGAGATATGGATTTCTCATGACTCATACTGGGGACGTGATGCTCATAGAAGAGGATGAGCCCACTTCCTATCAGCAGGCCATCACGGGTCCGGACTCTAAGAAGTGGCTGGAATCCATGAATTCGGAAATGGAATCCATGTATCAAAACAAGGTATGAACCTTCGTTGATCCACCTGAAGGGGTAAAACCCATAGGGTGCAAGTGGGTCTTTAAGAAAAAGACCAACATGGATGGTAATGTGATTACCTATAAAGGGCGATTGGTGGCAAAAGGTTTTAAGCAAGTTCATGGTATTGACTATGATGAAACTTTCTCACCAGTTGCCATGGTAAAATCCATCCGGATTCTATTGGCTATAGCGGCATACTATGAATATGAGATATGGCAAATGGATGTCAAAACCGCCTTCCTTAACGGAAATCTTTTAGAGGATGTGTACATGACACAACCTGAAGGTTTTGTCGATCCAGAGAATGCCAATATGGTATGCAAGTTGCAGAGATCCATTTATGGATTGAAGCAAGCTTCTAGGAGTTGGAATCTTCGTTTTAATGAAGTGATCAAAGAGTTTGGTTTCATTAAGAACGAAGATGAACCATGTGTTTTCTAAAGAGGTTTAGCATGCAAGATTCCAAGAAAGGATTCTTGCCCTTGTCACATGGCGTAGCTCTCTCAAAGAATCAATGTCCTAGTACGACTAAGGAGAGAGAGCGGATGAGTAAGATTCCTTATGCTTCTGCAATAGGATCTATCATGTATGCCATGCTATGTACTCGACCGGATGTCGCTTATGCTTTGAGTGTCATAAGCAGATACCAAGCTGATCCCGGTGAGAGTCACTGGACAGCAGTTAAGAACATCCTTAAGTACTTGAGAAGGACTAAGGATGCATTCCTTGTACACGGAAGCGCTGATGAGCTTGTTGTAAAGGGTTACACAGATGCTAGCTTCCAAACCGACAGGGATGACTTTAGATCGCAGTCAGGTTATGTGTTTTGTCTTAGAGGTGGTGCTGTTTGCTGGAAGAGTTCAAAGCAAGAAATAGTTGTCGATTCTACAACCGAGGCTGAGTATATTGCTGCCTCAGATGCAGCGAAAGAGGCCGTTTGGATCAAAAAGTTCGTAACTGAACTTGGGGTAGTTCCAAGCACTGAGAGTCCGATTGAGCTCTATTGTGATAACAATGGGAAAATTGCACAGGCTCAGGAACCTAGATACCACCAGAGATCCAAACATATTCTCCGACGCTATCATCTTATTAGAGAGAACATAGATAGAGGCGATGTCAGACTGTGCAGAGTTCCATCTGAGAACAATGTAGCAGATCCGTTGACTAAGCCCCTCACACAACAGAAGCATGATGGTCATGCTGCGTCCATTTGTATTAGATACATGTATGATTGGCTTTAGTGCAAGTGGGAGATTGTTAGTGTAATATGCCCAAAAGTCAATCAATGGATGTTTATTTGTAATCATGTATACACATTAAGGTTATTCCAATAAATATCATTTATGAGATAAACGCTTGCACATATTTATAACCGTAGAATATTTATACATTCTTAAATGTCCCTAGTCGATTATTATTATGGATGGGTTGTAATAATAAATTAAGACTAGCGTATGTTGAGAATTATATGAGATATGAATTCTACATACGGGCACAAGTTAGAGAACTTGTGGACTGGACCGACCCACATAAGAACGCTACATGGAACGTTATATGATTGTCATTAGCGGTTCTTATATGTATTGTCCTAAGACCTGTGATCATCAAGGTTCCCAACATATGAGTCGTATACTTTAATATTACTCTTGGCTATTTCGTAAATGAGTAGACATAGTGTAATCATTGGGTATATAATAAATGTGTAGTGGGTTTTGTATGATCCAGAGGGGATTCGTCCAACCCATATAACGGGCATATTATCGGATGGTTTCTTGATAGAGTTGAACCGGAAATGCATGGCCACGCTCGGATTATGATATGGTGATATCATAGGTATCCGTTTTACGCGGTTAACTCGAGGATCAAGAAACCGAGATTGAACATATGCGAGATTGACATATTCCATGTCTCGTGTTTACCCTACCCATACTATCCATTTTGGTTATTTTTTTGAGTTTATCAAGTTGCACTGTCTAAAAATATAGGTTGAATAGAAATCAATCGAAAACTGCATCTTCGTATTTATATATTTCGATATCAACTATCCATATGAAATGTTCATTAAGGGCGCAATTCCATTTTATTCTTCTTTATTTGTGTTGATTCGAATTCATCTTAATCGGAAATAGTCGAAAGCCACTTCGAGCTCTTAAGATTCTAATTCCTGGATTTCTGATTATTTGAAATTTGATATTGAAATTGGAATATAAATCCTCAAATCAAGAAACCGAGATTGAACATATGCGAGATTGACATATTCCATGTCTCGTGTTTAATCTTGATAATGGGACGAAGGGACGATGACATGTTTCCGAGGCATATTGAATCAGTACTGATCTTGTCGTTTGGGTTGTAATGATGTGTTGCTAGACGCCGCTCTTTGCTTATAATTGTAAAATGAGATTTTACAATTATTGTCAAATGTTACAAGTGCCTACAGGGTCACACATAGAATCGTTGATTCGAGTAGGTGGTTGAACCGTGGTTGGACCATGGTTCGACCAGGTGTGGTTAGACCTTGGTTGGACCGTGGTTGGACCAGGGTCTTTTTGGGCTGGTTTGGTTCACTTATTGATAGAATTGTTAGACCAAATTAGTGCTGTGATGAGTGTTTATACATTAGTGGAGACATGGTTATGTGGAGACATAATCATAAAAGATAATGGGCCAATATGTTGGTCATTATCCCATTGTCTCTTAGCACTAATTGGGGTAGAGTAATCAGATTACTCTTGACCCTTCTCACTCTCTCTTGTATTCTGAATTCTGGGTTTTTTCAGAGCAAGAAACACACACACTTCTTCCTCTCTTCTTTGTGAAAGAAAGAGATACCATAAACACCACATATAGCTCCCGGAAATCCATAGCTAGCACTACGGTTCGGGAGTGCTCGGGGGTTGGAAATCGTGAGATGATTCCGGCTTTTGATTGATGGTTCGTGTGGATACCGTAGAGGAGCAGGATATCATTCCGACTCTAGCTGATTTGGTTCATCAGTTGGGTGAAAGTCCTCAACCGTTTCAGGTATGTTCGTTTTTGTTATTCGGTTTAGCTACCCTTCACTTGGATCCTCCATGTGTATCTGGTTTTTCCGCTGCGTATGTTATTGCATTTGATTGTCAATTTGCATTCCAAGATACTTACAGAATTTTTATTAGCAGGGCCCCTATCATAAATTAAACATTGGTCGTTGCCTGGTAGCCGAACTAGCTAGTCCCAGGGTGCTCCTCGTTAAGAAGTCGACAGTGTAACGCCTCGAATTTCGTAAATTGACTTATTCGGAATTTTCAAAATTTTCGGTATTTAATTCCAATTTTACCCTCGCAAAATTTTTGGTATTCAGGTTAAGGAAATCAATTTATTTTCCTTGAAAATATAAATTTTTTTTTAAGTTGGAATTTGTCCTTGGTTCGGGTTTTGTTGGAGTAAATGTGTCTCGGGGCTTGACGCGGAGTTTATAGTAGTTTGGGTCGAAACTACGTCGTTTTGGGGAAAAAAAACGTTGACTGGCCAGGGCGGGTTGACCGCGCCTAAGCCAAAACGAAACGACGTCGTTTTGGCTAGGCCGGCCAAACCCTAGCCCTCCTTCTTTTCTTTTTCCTTCTCTTTTTCTCCATTCTTTTTCTTCTCTTTCCTTTTCTCTCCCGGCCGCCTCCATGCTCCCATTCCCTCTCTTCCCTTGTTTTTCCAAACCGCTGCCACCAATCTCCCCCTTCTCACTTCCTCTTCTCCTTCATCCTTTCCTTCGGGCCACCGTCACACTTGTACATGCCGTCGCCCCAGTTCAAGTCGAGCCGCCGTTGTCGAGCTGAGGGAGGAGGCGGGGGTCCGGTTCAAGGTCTGGGCTCGGACTTGCAGCGTGACGGGGAGCCGATGCTGCTTGTGTCGCCGTCTGGTAAGCTTGCCTCGCCACTCTCCTTGTTTTTGTTTCTCTTCTCCTCAATCGTTTGCATCCCCGAGTGATGATCCTCTAATCGGGTTTCTTTTTGGATGGTGGTTTTGTTGTTGCGGGTTGCGGGGATGTTGGTTGTGTGCGGTTGTGTTGTGCTGTTGGGTGTGGAGTTCGGTGGTGGTTGTTTGTGGCGGGTCTGTGTTCGGGTCAACTCCTTTCTTCTTCCCTCTTCTTCGTTTTGATGGTTGTCTATTGGTTCACGGGTTGTTGACAGTGTTGGGTGTGTTTTTGTGTTGGTTGGTTGAGGATGGTGGCGGGTTGGGATCATTCTGGTTGTTGGTGGTCGGCCATCCATTGCGTTGGTGCTGGGTTGCCGGGTTCGGGCTTGCCGGCAGTGGGGTGGTTTCCGGCCACATGGGACTCGGGTTTTGCTGCAGTTCAACAGACCCGAGGGGCTGGGCAGTGGACAGTCACGATTCACTTGCAATTTGGTAAGGATTCTGATCTTTTTTTTACCTTTCCAATCCGTGTCGGTTTTCTGTGTGGGTTGGTTGCTTGTCTGATTCGATGTTGGACAATTTCTTTTTTTTTTTTAAGAAGTCTTGGGTATGTGATTTGCTTATCTCTGGGCCATGAGTTAAATTGTTTAACTATAAAGTATGTGACTATAAACTTGTCTAAGCTAGTCAAACTAAACACCGGATTCAGTCTTGGCATGTTTTTCTTAAAATATTGGAAACAATAGTGGGTATTGAAACGAAATTGAATGCGGTGACACCTACTAGATTGTATTGATGACAGTAATAATAATTCCATCTTTACATTCTAAGCATGAATGCTTATATTGGCTGGGGAGAGCACGTGTCTGTTCATGCAATTTCCGTCTTGAGGGATTCATTGAATTCGCTTATATCGTGGTTATTCAACCACTACTTTGATGCACATGCTGTTCTAGGCCAAAGTCGAGTTTAAACTATAACGGTATAATTGGTTTTCAACGTCAAAGAGAGATATTAAACTCTTGATGCAACCTTGACTTAAATTCTTGATGCAACCTTGACTTAGTTGATGGAATTCTGTTCTGAAACGAGCTTTATAAACTTAATTGGACTTAGACCCCAAATTTTTGGAATGTCTCAAGATAGGGGTCACTATCGTGGCTCATGTGGTCTTGTGTTCTTCATGCCTACATCTCTTTACGTGTTTGCTTATATATGTGTCTATACGTTTAGGCACTAGAGGTAGCTTAGAAACGGTATGACCTGGTGCAAGATGAAGCTCTAGATTCAAGGCGAATCCTAATGTTCCAGGTGAGGACTTATAAACCTTTGTATGCATTACTGCCTACAATGCTCGGTTAATTGTTTTGGTATATAAAGTGGTATTAATTGTTGGTCTTGAATGCTGTATGCATGCTTGCCTGATGTGCTGATGTTGTTAATTGCAAGTGTATATATTGATGATATCTTTGATGCGGTATGCCTGATTAAGTCAATTGTGTGTCGGTGTAATATGATATGTCAGTTGAGCATGTTTGTTTGCTATGCTAAATAACATGATTTATGGTTTTGTGTTTGTGTGGTGGACTGTGGGCTGGAGGCCCGGACTTAAGAATAAGATATTAAATTCCACACAACACTGTTGAATCATAACGTATGGTACAACTCCTTAAGCTTAATTGAATAACATACAATAATAAGTCTACTGTGGGGCTGTTGACCGGTTGGTTCGAGCGGGAAGTAATACCCCTCGGGATGGCATGCGGGTTTGCATGTGGGCCTGTGATGGCCGGTTCTACCTCCCTCCTTCTACCTCCCCCTTTCTACCTCCCTCTTTCTCTCTGTCTCTCTCTCTCTCTATGGATATGTTGGGCTTCGTGCCTGGTTTATTTGGGCTTCGTGCCTGGTTTATTTGGGCTTATGCCTGGTTGTCTCATGAGACGGGACCGAGCTCGACGCACACAGTAGAGGGCCCTAATATAATATTTAAACCTAATAACAAAAATAATAAGATAAGTAATGATAAGTGATGGTTGAAGTCTGGTGATGACTTGTGTTGTGTATTGTGAATTGTTTGTGCACTGTGTTTGCTATTGCCTAATGCCGGTGTACTTGTAGTTGATTTGTTTTGTATATTATTGGTTTATTTGTCTGCGGTGAGATAGTGGTTGGTCTCACCCCCTCACAGTCTGTTTCAGGTTAACTGCTCATTGAGTAGTGGTGCATATCAGCAGGTGGCGGTGCTTTCCCTCTCCTCGGGTCGGATCCATAGAGTTCACTGCATACATGTTATCATATGTATAGTCTTCCGCTGCATACTCGTTGTTGTGTAATTTGTTGTACAATTGTTTATTGATTATGTTGTTTATATTGTATCCCGGATAGAAGTGCATTTCGGTCACTTCACATGCTATACATTCTTTAATGGATGATTTGGGATACGGGTGTCCCGGGAATGATAAGGGCAATTTAGTCAATCCATAATTAATTTATAACTTATATTAATAAATTGGGACACGGGCGTTTCAGTTGGTAGCGGAGCAGGCTGTAGATCCTTGGGGATAATATGATTGCTTTTGTGATCTTGTGTGCATAAGTCTGCTCTTGTGTGAGTCGTTTGTTGCATTGTCAGATGCATTCATATAGTGAGTCGTACTATGGATCCGGTGGAGGACACGCACCTGCTGAGGGTATTTTGATACCGGGTGACACTTGTTTGTGTCAGCTAAGCACTTGGTTGCTTGACTTATCTTGCAATTTCGAGGACGAAATTTTGTTAAGTGGGGTAGAACTGTAATGCCCCGAATTTCGTAAATTGTCTTATTCGGAATTTTCAAAATTTTCGGTATTTAATTCCAATTTTACCCTCGCAAAATTTTTGGTATTCAGGTTAAGGAAATCAATTTATTTTCCTTGAAAATATAAATTTTTTTTTAAGTCGGAATTTGTCCTTGGTTCGGGTTTTGTTGGAGTAAATGTGTCTCGGGGCTTGGCGCGGAGTTTATAGTAGTTTGGGTCGAAACTACGTCGTTTTGGGGGGAAAAAAAAAACGTTGACTGGTCAGGGCGGGTTGACCGCGCCTAAGCCAAAACGAAACGACGTCGTTTTGGCTAGGCCGGCCAAACCCTAGCCCTCCTTCTTTTCTTTTTCCTTCTCTTTTTCTCCATTCTTTTTCTTCTCTTTCCTTTTCTCTCCCGGCCGCCTCCATGCTCCCATTCCCTCTCTTCCCTTGTTTTTCCAAACCGCTGCCACCAATCTCCCCCTTCTCACTTCCTCTTCTCCTTCATCCTTTCCTTCGGGCCACCGTCACACTTGTACAAGCCGTCGCCCCAGTTCAAGTCGAGCCGCCGTTGTCGAGCTTAGGGAGGAGGCGGGGGTCCGGTTCAAGGTCTGGGCTCGGACTTGCAGCGTGACGGGGAGCCGATGCTGCTTGTGTCGCCGTCTGGTAAGCTTGCCTCGCCACTCTCCTTGTTTTTGTTTCTCTTCTCCTCAATCGTTTGCATCCCCGAGTGATGATCCTCTAATCGGGTTTCTTTTTGGATGGTGGTTTTGTTGTTGCGGGTTGCGGGGATGTTGGTTGTGTGCGGTTGTGTTGTGCTGTTGGGTGTGGAGTTCGGTGGTGGTTGTTTGTGGCGGGTCTGTGTTCGGGTCGACTTCTTTCTTCTTCCCTCTTCTTCGTTTTGATGGTTGTCTATTGGTTCACGGGTTGTTGACAGTGTTGGGTGTGTTTTTGTGTTGGTTGGTTGAGGATGGTGGCGGGTTGGGATCATTCTGGTTGTTGGTGGTCGGCCATCCATTGCGTTGGTGCTGGGTTGCCGGGTTCGGGCTTGCCGGCAGTGGGGTGGTTTCCGGCCACATGGGACTCGGGTTTTGCTGCAGTTCAACAGACCCGAGGGGCTGGGCAGTGGACAGTCACGATTCACTTGCAATTTGGTAAGGATTCTGATCTTTTTTTTACCTTTCCAATCCGTGTCGGTTTTCTGTGTGGGTTGGTTGCTTGTCTGATTCGATGTTGGACAATTTCTTTTTTTTTTTTAAGAAGTCTTGGGTATGTGATTTGCTTATCTCTGGGCCATGAGTTAAATTGTTTAACTATAAAGTATGTGACTATAAACTTGTCTAAGCTAGTCAAACTAAACACCGGATTCAGTCTTGGCATGTTTTTCTTAAAATATTGGAAACAATAGTGGGTATTGAAACGAAATTGAATGCGGTGACACCTACTAGATTGTATTGATGACAGTAATAATAATTCCATCTTTACATTCTAAGCATGAATGCTTATATTGGCTGGGGAGAGCACGTGTCTGTTCATGCAATTTCCGTCTTGAGGGATTCATTGAATTCGCTTATATCGTGGTTATTCAACCACTACTTTGATGCACATGCTGTTCTAGGCCAAAGTCGAGTTTAAACTATAACGGTATAATTGGTTTTCAACGTCAAAGAGAGATATTAAACTCTTGATGCAACCTTGACTTAAATTCTTGATGCAACCTTGACTTAGTTGATGGAATTCTGTTCTGAAACGAGCTTTATAAACTTAATTGGACTTAGACCCCAAATTTTTGGAATGTCTCAAGATAGGGGTCACTATCGTGGCTCATGTGGTCTTGTGTTCTTCATGCCTACATCTCTTTACGTGTTTGCTTATATATGTGTCTATACGTTTAGGCACTAGAGGTAGCTTAGAAACGGTATGACCTGGTGCAAGATGAAGCTCTAGATTCAAGGCGAATCCTAATGTTCCAGGTGAGGACTTATAAACCTTTGTATGCATTACTGCCTACAATGCTCGGTTAATTGTTTTGGTATATAAAGTGGTATTAATTGTTGGTCTTGAATGCTGTATGCATGCTTGCCTGATGTGCTGATGTTGTTAATTGCAAGTGTATATATTGATGATATCTTTGATGCGGTATGCCTGATTAAGTCAATTGTGTGTCGGTGTAATATGATATGTCAGTTGAGCATGTTTGTTTGCTATGCTAAATAACATGATTTATGGTTTTGTGTTTGTGTGGTGGACTGTGGGCTGGAGGCCCGGACTTAAGAATAAGATATTAAATTCCACACAACACTGTTGAATCATAACGTATGGTACAACTCCTTAAGCTTAATTGAATAACATACAATAATAAGTCTACTGTGGGGCTGTTGACCGGTTGGTTCGAGCGGGAAGTAATACCCCTCGGGATGGCATGCGGGTTTGCATGTGGGCCTGTGATGGCCGGTTCTACCTCCCTCCTTCTACCTCCCCCTTTCTACCTCCCTCTTTCTCTCTGTCTCTCTCTCTCTCTATGGATATGTTGGGCTTCGTGCCTGGTTTATTTGGGCTTC